>CAJHQP010003085.1:0-73142 GCA_905132765.1 Moricandia arvensis
CCTAGCCATTCTAGGTTCCAGACCAAGCATTACTACTGAATTTAAAAAGATGATCTCAGAATTTACCAGTGATTGACTCAAACGATCAAGAAGCTCCGTCGTCTTTGGACAGCTCATACACCAAGGTGTTGTAGTCGGCCTATTCTGGGTTGACTTTGTAACAACTCCGTGTCCCCTTCCTTGTCGCTCCTGCAGCTTTGGACAGTTCCCCTTGAAGTGACCAGACTTGCTGCAGTGGAAACAAGTCAGAGAACCGCCTCCACCAGATCGTCTCTGGTCTTGCCTTGCCGGAGGGCAGTCCCGGGCCATATGATCCATGCTGCCAAATCGACCACAAGCTACCATAGCCTTCCAGCATTCGCCTGGATGGCGTCTGCCACACTTAGGGCATTCAGGTTTGTCACTTGAGGTTATACCTCCCTCTATCTGATGCCATTTTCTCTTTCGGGCATTAGTCTTGCCAACCAGGGCAGACTGAGACCAAGACTTAAATTTGGCTTCCTCAGTCAAATTAGTCTCCAGCATTGCCATTCTTTCCACCACCTCAGCCACGGTGTTGAAGGTGCGTATCGACCAATGGGTTCCCAGTTTGGATCTTAAGCCTCAGACAAACCGACGAACCTGGACTGCATCGCCCTCGAGTTCCCTTCCCACAATCTGCCTGAGCCAGTTGAACCCCTCCTCGTACTCCCGTACCATCCTATGACCTTGGACGAGATCTAGGAACTTAGATTCCAATCGCTCACATGCCTCTGCATGGAAATATTTGCCGTTGAATTCTACTTCAAAATACGCAAAACTTTAGAGGTTCCCATTCGTGCGCTTATTTAAAGCCAGCCTCCAATTTTGTGAATCCCCTTCCAGGAAGTGAACCGCAATGTCATGTTTGTAATCCTCAGGACAACGAGTCGAGCTGAAGTTCTGGACCAGCCGGCTCCTCCACTCGTCCACCACAATATGGTCGGTACTATCTGAGAAATGTTTGGTTCCCAGATAGGATATGTGTTCCAACAGATTCAGATAGTCCACCATCCTTGTGGCCCTCACATGTGGTTCGATCTCGACAACCTCGGCTGGGTCACCAGCCTGACCGTTGGTTAAGGGTGCAGCCGTAGCCACCAGTTTTGCTTAACCAACCAATGAGTTCACTAGAGGAGTGACCATCTGTGTCATTGCAACCACCTGATTAACCATGAACTTCATGGCTTCCAGGATGTCTTTCATGGATTGTTCCGCAGCCTGATTAGCAGTACGATCAGTGTTAGAGGATTCCGCTTCCTTTTCACACTCCTGCTGCTGTGTACCTATGTCTTCTGCCCCCGTTCCAGTAAGGTTAGCTGCATCCTCCGGTAACCCACCACCAGCGTTAGCCACAACTGGATCGGTTGGCAACATGGTCGGATCAGTGTCATCCGCGGCTACCTGACAGAACTGCCAAGCCGCATCCTTACTCTTTCTAGCCCTTCCTGATTTGCTTTTTCCACCCTAAGGATTCCAAGCAATGTTGGTACAGAAACATAAAATATTAAACACAATCAATCCCTAGGCTAAGAAATCATGATACCTCACTATGTGACCCCTCAGCGTGTGTGATGTACTACCCCATAACCAACACTATCCTAGAATCAACCTAGCTTTGTTACCAACTTGTAACACCCGATCCTGGCCCTTAAGGCACAACTGGACCGCGGTCCTACCTAACAAATAAAACTGATTTGATTCCATTAGTATGATATTTACTTAGCCATTTTTGAAATAAGAGGTTCATAGATCAACAAAACAATATAAAATACAAATAAGGCAAATCGACATTGTATAAATAAAAGAGATGAGATCCAAAACAATATTCAGTTTGGTCTATAGGCTATTATAAGCTCATTCCTAAGTCGATCTACCCATACACCACACAACCACTTGCTGATGGAGTCTTCATGGCTCCTTGGCTTTATCACGATCAGCCTCAGATCCTTAAACCATAAACCATCTCGCATCAATCACAGTCCGATACTATAACGGTTGATTCTAACAATGCAGGATTTGATTCCTTAGAAAGAATATAAACATGTACACAATATATCATACAACAGTCTGAAATACTCAAACTCATCCAAGTACAGTGACAAGTGTTATACCACAAATCCGCCCATAATTCGATCTTGCCATTCAGATAGGATCTAGGATCGATTGGCCTTATCGTACGTCTGCCTCTTAAACCTCAGACTTCTTAGAAATGGATCGGCCAAAGGCCTTGATCCATTGGCACCGTTTGGGAACTCGCACCCATTGGGTAATTCCACCCATTCGGTCTAACCATCCCATCCTTAGGCAAGTCGAACCATACGAGGATCCGGCTCATAGCCTATATCATGTCTTAAGTGAATTCGGTCCAATTAAAGATCATGAATGATCACC
This sequence comes from Moricandia arvensis, assembly GCA_905132765.1. Classification (NCBI taxonomy): domain Eukaryota; kingdom Viridiplantae; phylum Streptophyta; class Magnoliopsida; order Brassicales; family Brassicaceae; genus Moricandia; species Moricandia arvensis. Next base: position 2,413 of record CAJHQP010003085.1, read on the forward strand.
TCCAAATTTAGTCATGGACCGAATGCAACTGTTCTGTGAAAGGGTGTAACCGATCTTACCATAACCAACTCATCCCAAAATGATCCACCAGGATTTTCCCCATGAACAGGTACAACTTGCAAGGCGAATGGGCACAACTAGGTCGATAGGTTACAACCTTTTGACACATGCACCCCAGCGCCTATAGCTGCCCCTTCTTGGGTTGAAATCCAGACCAATCAGATACCCATGCCCTCCATACTTAGCCCACGGCCTAGCCCAAGGACCCACCAGACCCTAGCCACCGTGGCCGGACCAACCAGCCCGCCACCAGCCCGGACAAGGACCAACTTCCCAACAGTCGAACACTCTGTTCAGCTGAGATGAGATGACTCCAAGCTAGTCCATCTGAGTGAAATATTAGCTCATCTGGTTGGGCTGATCTAACTTGGACCGAGCTAGACAGAGCTTTCTCAAGATTCATTCAGTTGATTGAGCTACCTGTCTACTTTGTCCAGCTACTGTACAACTCGCCCATCTCCTTTGACTCGTTTTCCCTTCTTGATTTTGTTAAGTTAATTATACTTAACCCTATTTTTACCATGGAACGCTTGCCTTCAGATCAGAGTGATCGGCAGTACGTTTCCTTAAACCATGGCCTGTCCCAACGATCATATCTAGGATCGGGGATGTGACAAGAACGGAGTCCTGTATGACCAAGATGGTCATCTGTGTAATAAAACATGACCAAGATGGTCATCTGTGTAATAAAACATGACATATACTGGATGATCAGGGGACTGTAATCTCTGAACCAGAGGAACCTGCTAGAGAAGCTGCTGCACCTCTAGCTGAGGCTGCTCGTACCAGAATGTTGGCCGACTACAACCGTCCAGATCAATACTACGCCAACCGATCTGCTATTCGTCCTCCTACTTTCCATCAGAAAGATTTTGAGCTGAAGCTTGGATACTTTACACTTGTGGGACAGACACCATATCATGGTCACCCACAAGAGCATTTGATGGACCATATTGAGAGGTTCGATGATCTAGTTTCTACTATCAAAGCCAATGGAGGACTATCTTTTATGTAAGTTATTCCAGTACTCACTTGTTCGAGATGCTTCATATTGGCTTAAGTAGTTACCACCACGATCTTTTACATCGTAGGAAGACATAAAGAACGCCTTCCTGCGTAATTTCCTTGATGATTCGCGATCTGAAGACTTGAAGAACATATTTGCTACATACACACATGAGCCTACAGAATTATTCAAGAGCTCCTGGTTAAATTCAAGTCTTGTCATAGAGGCCATCCACACCATGGCTTAAACGAGGTACAGCTGCTAAGTAACTTATTCAGAGGCATCACTGTAGTTTACCAGATGGCTCTAAACACTTCTTGTGATAGGAATTTAACCACTAGGAATTCAGAAGAGGTTGTGAGACATTGAGGACTTGGCATCTAGAAATTACACCAAGAACACTGATTAGGAGAGGAAAATATCGGCTGCCATCCCTGGTAAGGAGCAGATGAATGAGGTTAAGGTCAAGCTGGATTGTGTTCACAATCTTCTCAAGAAGCAGGTGAGTTTGCAGAAGATGTAGAGTATGTTGATAGCGCTAGTGAAAAGGGCGATAAAGAGGATGTGAACTACATCACTGGTACTAGTTTTCAGAAGTATGGGAATCAGAGTGGAAACAATAACTCCCATGGCACTGGTCAAAAGAGTAACTACAACCAGATTTTACAGCACCAGAGATCTTATAACAACAACCACGGCAGTAACATGAACTATGGAGCTTCTTCTTCCCAGAATTTTCCACCAGCAATTCAAGGAAGCAAAATACAGAGTACAATTAATCAGGTTCTTGAGGGTCAGCATATGTTGACAGTGTATTTCAATGGCAAGATATATACACCAACCTGAATGACAAGTTTGAAGCTCTCATCACCCGTGTGAGGAAGTTAGAGACTCAAGTGGTTCAGACTAGTGAAGCAGTGGGAAGGCAAGAAGCACTGATTAAAGGAAAAGGAGAGGCTTGGCAGAAACACCATGTGAATGCACTGATAGATAATGATTTCTGGAAAGTGGTGAAGGAGGAGAAACTCCCGGAAGGAGACTTTCAAGTTGAAAGTTTTGTTTCCTGCGTGGCTTCTCATTGCTGTCGATCGACACCCAAAATAGAATATCGTTCGACATCTGGAAAGATCGACGATCGACATCCGATGCCGTATGATCTTGTGAAACGACTAGCATCGATCAGCACACACACATGTTTGTCGATCGACACTCACCAGTTAACTACCGTGTGTGATTGCCAAGTATTGACGTGGAATGTCTGAATGCTTCAGGACACTCATTTAAGAAATCAACTAAACCAACATGAGACACTGACCAGCACCATGAAGATGCACCAGAGCCTATGATCATTGACCAGGCTACAAAGGAACAAGTTTATAGGAGATAGAAGAACAAGGTTCTTAAGCATTAATAAGAGAAGCTAATAAGAAAGAGCTGGATAGATTCACAAATAGGATGATGAGGATTCGTGTGAACACACCATTCGATGAAGTTTATTGGGCCAACCGGTTATGGATTTTTTCAGAGAGAGAAAAGAGATAGACAAGGATATTGAGCGTATGTTCCATCAGATCAGAGAGCAACTAAAGCAGAGGATTACACTGAAGAAGAAGAGTGATTCTGGGAAGTTCGTGGTTCCTTGCATGATTGGATTTCACAACTACCCTAATGCCCTCTGAGACACAGGATGTTCACTCAACATTATGCCCAGGTCTATGGCTGAGCAGCTGAGTGTGAAGAAAGAACCTTCTAGCAATTCATTCATTTTTATTGCTCCAAGGTAAACTCAGGAGGGATTGTCAGAAACCTTTATGTACAAATCTGCAATGCCCTAGTTCCAGTAGATTTTCATGGTATGGATATTCAGATAGACTAGAATTATTCTCTATTACTTGGGAGATTCTACATGGCTACTGTAGGAGTTGTTTGCAACATGAAAACAATCATGCTATATTTATCGGTCCTTCATGGCTACTGTAGGAGTTATTTGCGACATGAAAACAAACATGCTATATTTATCGCTCATCAGTGAGACTGATTTCTATGACCAGGTCCAAGGGGAACACTCCCTACATTGAGATAGGAGATGGTCCAGGCTTTGTGGCAGTTTGTTATTCTGATTCTGGCGCAGAGTACAAAGATGATGGAGAAGCGTCGATCGACACCAAACCAGGAGCATCGATCAACAGTCTTACAATTCCAGATTACCAAGAAGCTTTTTCGGTTAGAGCCACAATTTCTCCTAAGAGAACAGCCAGTGAAGTAGCACCAGATGAGCATGGAGGTCAATGCACAGGCTGAGGATGGAAGGATCATCAATGTTTCAAAAGAGGATATGAGAGCAATACTTGAGGTGACATATAGTAAGGAACGCTGTTATGATGGATGTTTCCATCTACCTGGAGCCTACCATACACATCTATGTCGGTCAGCACCTGATATCTACAGAAGATAAAAAATTGAAGAGATGACAGCTGACATCTACAAACCTCAAGAGAGGATGTTTGATGAGTTCTACAAGAACATTGATGCAATCTACTATCTTCTCAACAACAGCATTGGATGGATCAAAAAATGTTGGAAGAGCTACAACTGAAAGTGGATTACACACATGAGATTATCCAGAGACAGCAGGAGCAAAAATCCAAAGGAGAAGAACCATCAAAAGCTTTGTAGGTACCTAGTTCAAGATGATTAGAGAAGATGTGGATACTTGTTTTCCAACAAGTGTTCCATTAACCTTATACTAGTGTAAAACATCAAAACGTCGATCTATAGTCTATAAACAAGCGCTTGATGGGAGACAACCCATTTAGTAAGTTTTAAATATTTTTTTTTACTGATTTTCAATGTTTAATTTATCGCAGGTCGATAAATAGAGACCCGAGAAACACAACTGCAGAGAGGATTGATCAACACCTGATCACTGCTGATCGATGGACCAACTCGATCATCGATTAATCGTCACTTAACTGTATCAATCGACACTCAACATCAGCAAGAAGGTATAGCGTTTTCCTTGTTAAATGTTGTCCTTATGATTTAGTTTCCCACAATTTTGAGATTGTATAACACTATGGACAGTGTTGTTTAAGTTTGGGGGAGGTTTACAGATATTGTGTTTTATTTTGAGTTTTATTTTTATGTGTTTTCATTATGTTTTTATAGAGTCAAGAAGGGGATTATGATCGTTTTCATTTCTTACATATTATATAACCACTATATAGCACCATTCTTTGATTTACAGACTGCAGAGTGTACTAGATATACCAAAGTGGACCACCTGACAGTTATATCCACACTTGATGAGAATGTTTGAAGGAACCGAAGCTGACCCCCAACCTAATTGAACTTAATTTGCTTGCTTTGGGGCTTGGTTTACACTAGATCGGGTTCCTCTTGCAATTCTGAAAGTTAAAGTGTGTGTGTTTCTGGTTCCCCTCTCTCTCCCCTTCAGAGTAAAAAGAATTTGAACAATATTTTGTTGCAACAATTATTCAAGCTTGATTCATAAAATTCTAGAAAGAGATAAAGGTCAAAAAGAAGTGAACAAGATCTGGTGGCAAAAACCATTACGGCTTGATTCATGGAAGCATGTCCAAACTATCTCAGTTAAAAAAATTATACCCTTTAAAAAGGGAGACACTGACTGAGAGAAGTGAGAAGAGAGAGAGAGGAAAGAAATCAGAGAAGATTGCATGTGTGTTCAGATACTTGCTTGAGTAAGATTCCATGTGTCTTTTGATCGATACTCCCAAGGTCAAGTGTAACGATCTGCTTCCGAAGTATTTTTATTTGTGAAATTTTATCTTTTGTGAGAGGTTTGATTGTAAGGGAACAATATTTTTTCTTAAGTGTTGGAACATTGTATTGGATATGAAAGGAATAAGAAGTTGATTTTTCTCAAAGTATCGGATGTTCTTTGTTAACCAAAACGTTTTGGACTTAGACTATGTAATGATAAACTGATCATAGAGTGACCAAGTCTAAGTAAAGGAATAACGGAATACAAGTCTAACTAAGGCAAGTTCGGACAGTGGAGAATGCGGGTTCCAAGTAAGGTAAGTTTGTAGGGTTAATTTCATATATTGCATTATTAAGAACATAAAACTTAACCCGCACGATGTCATAATGCATGTTCTCAAGGAAAACTTACAATTCGGCCATCACCAGCAAAAGTTGGGCATGAATCACCAATATTTTTGGAAAGAATTCATTGTGATATATATGGGCCGATCCACCCACCGTGCGGGCCGTTTAAGTATTTCATGGTATTAATTGACGCATCTAGTAGATGGTCAAATGTCTGTCTTTTGAAAAATAGAAATACGGCTTTAACAAAGTTCATTGTCCAACTAATAAAGTTGAGAACGCAATTCTAAGAGTATGCCATAAAGAAATTAAGATTTGATAATGCTAGTGAGTTTATATCGCAAGCCTTTAATGATTATTGTATGTAAGTGGGGATTGATGTAGAACATCAAGTTCCCCATGTTCATACACAAAATGGATGGCCTAGTCATTGATAAAACAGCTGCATTTGATCGCAAAATCGTTGATATTAAGAACAAAGCTCCCTATTTCAGTATGGGGTCATGCTATTTTTCATGCGGCTACACTGATTCGGCTAAAACTGAGTGCATATCATAAGTACTCTTCCGATAGCTCTACCACAAAGAACAAAAATGGATCCACAGAGGAGATTTGGAATATATGTGGGTTATACGTCACCAAGTATAATAAGATATCTTGAACCAGTAACTGATAATATGTGTGGGAATCGAAATCCACACCATCGATTTCTGTAAACTTAGGAAGTCAGTAAACCCTAACTTTCCCAGGAGATCCCGAATAATCTGCTTTAAACCAAACGCCACGCAATCAAACAAACTTGAGAAAAAATGACGATAGAAATATGATAAGAAAATTTTGAAAAAGAAAGAGAGAAAAGAGGTTCTTATTCTGTAATTGTGTAACGGCTTACGTACAAGAAGGTAATGAGCCTTGGCTACAAAAGCTGTCGGTGATTTCCTTAGTTTTAGCAACCCGAGGCGGTTTGATGTTTCCTTTTCTGCCCCTAGTCGAGTTTATCACTTCGAGAATATTCCCTTTTTCCCTCTGATCTTTACATTTATCCGCCGAGTCCTCACATTTATCTCGAAACTTTAGATTTTATCTTCTCATGCGAAGAAAATACACCATCATAGCATCTTTGGGCCTGGTTTCGTAAGAAATCGTAGTGGGCCTTTAACCGTGTTTTAGGTCTCTTGGGCCATTTTTCTGACTTTAAGCGTTTTTACGATTTCGCCGGAACGGGTTCTCGATATGACATCGATTTCAGGAAAAGTGAAACTTTTGTATGATCCTAGTGGTTTTGGTGTTTTATCGACCGTTGCCATTTCCATACAATTGAGTTAAACCTTTATATGATAAATCAAGTCTCCGCGGTTTTTCTCGTAAAATTCCCACGGTAACTCCGATGGGAACAAAACGAAAAGCGTTTCTACCATGATTCCAGAGAGAATCTCAAGGGAGTGATCCAGCTCACCATATGGCGACCAGGGAGCTGCATTTGGCAACCTAAGAGTTGTTTGTCGAGTCTTACTTGTTTTTATCATAAAATCTCAACGTAAACTCCGATCGAGACGTAGTGAGAGGCAGCAAGGTCCTAGGTCAAAGTAGGAGGTCATGAGAGCGGGACTAGATTATTTTGATACTGATTGAGAGAACTAAGTTTGCCAATTGGCGATCCGAACTTCTGGGAGCCTAGGTCACAATATGACGACCTGGTTCGTATGGGTTCAGGACGCCATATGGCGACCCGTAACCTTGATGGGAAGGTCGCCATAAAGTGAACCGTGCCTTGTGCACGCAGGTCTCCATATGGCGACACGTGCTTTGCAGGTTCAGGTCGCCATATGGTTACTCATGCTTGATGGGTGCAGGTCGCCATAAGGTGATCCGTGCTTGCTAGGTGTGGGTCGCCATATGGCGACCCGGGCTTGTTGGGTGCAGGTTGCCATATGGCAACCCATGCTTGGTGGGTGAAGCTCTTCGTATGGCGACCCGTGCCTTGAGAGTGCAGGTCGCCATATTGCGACCCATGTCTTGTGAGAATGGGTCGCTATATGGTGATGCATGTCGCTGGCGACCCGTATTTTACATGTGCAAGTTGCCATATGGCGACCCATACATTGTGTTTGGGGATCGTCAGGTGGCCACCTGTATATTACGTGTGTGACTCGCCGTATGATGACTTGCTCCTTGCGGATTGATTGTTCTTTGAAAACTTTCGTGAGCCAAAACCTCGGAAGAAACATTTTCTGGGGACTTGAGTCGTTGATTTTGTCGTGACCAATTTTGACCCCAACAGTTAGCCCCCCAGCTCGTTATGCCGTGGGCTTTTAGCGTGAGGCTCTAGCGGGCGGTTAAGCTTGCTGTGGAAGTTTGATGGAATCATCAGCCAAAATTCCGAGGATGACTATTAAAAATTCTTGCCTATAAGGTGGAGTAAGTGTTGAAATTTTTTCTCACTTTCTCACTTTTTCCAAAGAAAATTATCCAAGGTAGAATTATTCTCTCTCTTTCTTCCCCCATTGTTTTTTTATTTTATTTTACTCTTAGAACTATGTCTTCCAAAAGGAAGGGTTCCAAGAAAGCCGATCCTTGTCATACTAATCATGACGATATCCGTGAAGACGAGGAGGTCATTCTGAAACCCGAATTTACTCCGCACATAGTAGACCCCCCCCCCGAGGCCGAAGCATATTGGGCCGCTTTGTAGGAAACTTTGACACCCCCACTTGAAGCGCAGTTTCCTAGCAGGCCTCCCCACAGATGAGACCAAACCCTTCTGAGCAAGAGTTCATATCCATTTGTCGACACTATTTAGGAGTTTGGCCGTGTTTCAGAAAACGTGGAGGTTCGGATTCCACGACAAGGCCGATGACCCCCCGATGGGGGATTTTACTTCTTATGAGGCACACATTGTGTGTTGCCGTCTATAGTTTCCAATCTCGGAGATCATTGTTCAGACCTTGAACCGTTTGAATTTGTCGATCGGAAAGATAAATCTTAGGGGTCTTCAGCACCTCCTCGAAATCCTGGTTTTGGGTTACCAGCATGGGGTATCCCTTAGCGTTGATCATTTCGAGGCCCTTTTGAAGACACTGGTGCTAACGAGTGGGATGTATCTCTTTACGCCTTGCACATATATGTCAATAAAAGAGACAATCTCGAATGTTCATGCATTGGAGAAGTGCTTATTTTTTGTCTGAATTGATAGCACATCAGTCGAAGAGAGCTGCATTCCTGATTTCTTCAGTGAATGGGGTCGTTATGGTACTGATTGGATATAAGCATGTTTTGTTCCGATGATATCTAACTCTTTCATCCTTTTTTCTGCAGAGATCAAACCCCCCCCCCCCTGTTCCCGGATGACGTGGGCGCTGTGAGAAATCTTCTGTGGACCGGTTCATTCTTTTGGACTTCTTTCACTCCGTAGATAGTTCGCAAGGCACTGCAGTATCACCGATCGCAAGCCCGTCCCAAAGTGGTCGTGGAAGAAGGATCTGGATTGGATATGGATGAGTTTTTGTTGAGGGATGTTCCAGTGTCTCTAGGGAATGCAGGGCCTTCCAAGGGCGAAGGGGTCCAGCTAGGCGACATCGAATTCCTTTCGGATGACTTCCCCTTGCCCAGATGGCCTTCCAACTTTGCCCCGGGTGATGGGAGTGGCGTTCGCAATGTAAGTGGGGATTGATGTAGAGCATCAAGTTACGCATGTTCATACACAAAATGGCATGTCCTAGCCATTGATAAAACGGCTGCAGTTGATTGCAAGACCGTTGATATTAAGAACAAAACTCCCTATTTCAGAATGGGGTTATGCTATTTTGCATACGGCTGCACTGACTCGGCTAAGACCGAGTGAAGATCATAAGTATTCCCCCATTCCAATTGCCATCTGGACAGGAACAAGATGCATCCCATCTCCGTGTCTTGGGTGTGCGGTCTATGTTTCGATAGCTCCACCACAAAGAATAAAAAATGGACCCACAGAGGAGATTGAGAATATATGTGGGTTATACATCACCAAGTATAATAAAATATCTTGAACCGGTAACTGATGATATGTATGGAAACCGAAATCCAAACCGTTAACTTAGGAAGTCATGAAACCCTAACTTTCCTCGGAGATCTCGGATAATCTGCTTTAAACCAAACGGAATGCAACCAAATAAACTTGAGGAAAAACGGACGATAAAAATATGATAAGAAATTTTCAAAAAAGAAAGAGAGAAAAGAGGTTCTTATTCCGTAATTGCGTAAGGGCTTTCGTATAAGAAGGTAATGAGACTTGGCTACAAAAGTTGTCGGCGAGATCCTTAGTTCTAGCAACCTGACTACGAAAACCTAATTGAAACGCAGCTCGATAACAAAACGAAAGTAAATACCTATTGCTCTAAGTTTGCTGTGAAAGCTAAAAAATTCATCCTTGAGTCTCTGGTCACTTCTGCTCTTATATACTCCTCTTCAAGGCGGTTTGATGTTACCTTTTCTTCCCCTGGTTGAGTTTATCACTTCGAGAATATTCCCTTTTTCCTTCCGATCTTTACATTTATCCGCCGATTCCTCACATATATCTCCAAACTTTAGCATTTATCTTCTCATACGAACAAAAAACCATCATAGCTTCTTTGGGCCTGGTTTCGTAAGAAATTGTAAATGGGTCTTTAACCGTGTTCTAGGTCTCTCGGGTAGTTTTCTGAATTTTATGCGTTTTTACGATTTCTCCAGAACGGGTTCTCGATACAACATCGATTTAAGGGAAAAGTCTAACTTTCGTATGATCCTGGCGGTTTTGGTTTTTTTATCGACCGTTTCTATTTCCAAGAAATTGAGTTAAACCTTTATACGAGAAATCAAGTCTCCGTGGTTTTTAAAATTCCAACGGTAACTCCGATGGGAACAAAACGAAAAGCGTTTCTACCATGATTAGAGAGAGAAGCTAAAGGGAGTGATCCAGCACGCCATATGGTGACCAGGGAGCTGCATTTGGAGACCTAGGAGTTGTTTGTCGAGTCTTATTTGTTTTTATCATAACATATGAACGGGAACTCCGATCGAGACGAAGTGAGAGGCAGCAAGTTCGTAGCTCGAATTAGGAGGTCATGAGAGTGGGACTAGAGTATTTTGATACTGATTGAGAGATGTAAGATCTCCAATTCACAACCCGGACATCCTGGAGGGTCTAGGTCGCCATTTGGTGACCTAGTTCGTACGGGTTCAGGTTGCCATATGGCGACCCGTAACCATGATGGGCAGGTCTCCATATGGCGACCCGTAACCATGATGGGCAGGTCGCCATATGGCGAACCGTGACCTGTGCGTGCAGGTCGCCATATGGCGACCCGGGCATTTCCGGTGCAGGTCGCCATATGGTGACCCGTGCTTAATGGGTGCAGGTCGCCATATGGCGACCCGTGCTTGCTCGGTGCATGTTGCCAAATGGCGACCCGTGCTTGGTGGGTGAAGGTCGCCATATGTCGACCCGTGCCTTGAGAGTGTAGGTGGCCATATGGCGAAATGTGTCTTGTGAGAATGGGTCGCCATATGGCGACCCGTACTTCCCGGGTGAAGGTCGCCATAAGGCGACCTGAGTCTCTCAAGTCCAGGTCACCAAATGGTGACCCGTATTGTACGTGTGCAGGTCGCCATATGGCGACACATACATTGTGTTCGGGGATCGTCAAGTGGCGAACTGTACGTTATGTGTGGGACTCGCCATATGATTACTAGCTCCTTGCGGCGTGATTGCTTTTTAAAAACTTTCGTGAGCCAAATCCTCGGAAGAAACATTTTCCGGGGACTTGAGTCGTTGATTTCGTTGGGACCAATTTTGAACCCAACAGTTAGCCCCCAACTCGTTAGGTTGTGGGATTTTAGCGTGAGGCTCTAGCGGGTGGTTAAGCTTGTTGTGCAAGTTAAACGGAATCATCAGCCGAAAGTCGGAGGATGAATAGAAAAATTTCTTGCCTATAAGGTCGGGTAAGTGTTGAAATTATTCTCACTTTTTTACTTTTTCGAAAGAAAATTATCCAAGGTAGAATTATTCTCTCTCTTTCTTCCCCAATTGTTTTTTATTTTACTCTTAGAACTATGTCTTCCAAAACGAGGGTTTTAAGAAAGCCAAGCCTCGTCGTACTAATCATGAAGATATCCGTGATGACGAGGAGGTCATTCTGAAACCCGTGTTTACTCCGCACTCAATTGACCCCACTGAGGCTGAGGCCTAATGGGCCGGTTTTTGTGAAACTTTGACTCCCCCACTTGAAGCGCAACTTTCTATCAGGCCTCCCCGCATATAGGACCGAACCCTTCCGAGCAAGAGTTTGTATCCATTCCTGGACACTGTTTTTTGGCTGTGTTTTGGAAAACGTGGAGGTTCAGATTCCACGACAGGGTGAAAGGGCCGATGACCCCCCTGATGGGTTATTTTACTTGTTATGAGGCGCACATTGTGTGTTTCCGTCTATGGTTTCCAATCCCGGAGATCACTGTTCTGACATTGGACCGTTTGAAGTTGTCGATCGGGAAGATAAATCTTACGGGTCTTCAGCACGTCCTCAGAATCCTGGTCCTGGGTTACGAGCATGGGGTGTCCTTAGCATTGATCATTTCGAGGCCATTTTGAACCCACTGGCGCTAACGGGTGGGATGTAGCTCTTTACGCCTTGCACACATATGTCAATAAAGGAGACAATCTCAAATGCTCATGCGTGGGAGAAGTGCTTCTTTTTCGTCCGTATTGATAGCGCATCGGTTGAAGAGAGCTGTATTCCTGATTTCTGCAGCGAATGGGTTCGTTATGGTACTGATTGGATATATGCATGTTTTTGTTCCGATGATATCTAACTCTTTCGTCCTTTATTTCTGCAGAGATCAACCCCTCGTTCCGGGATGACGTGGTCTCTGTGAGAAATATTCTTCGGACTGGTTCATTCTTTTGGACTTCTTTCACTCCGTAGCGAGTTCGCAATGCGCTGCAGTATCACCGATCGCGAGCCCGTCCCAAAGTGGTCGTGGAATAATAATCTGAATCAGATATGCACGATGTTGTGTTGAGAGATGTTCCAGTGTCTCGAGGGAATGCAGGGCCTCCAAGGACAAAGGGGTTGAGCTAGGCGACATCGAATTCCTTTCGGGTGACTTCCCCTTGCCCGGATGGCCTTCCAACTTTGCCCTGGGTGATGGGAGTGGCGTTCGCAATTTTTCTTCCGGATTGTAACTTTAATGACCATTTTAAGTACCTTTCATCTGATTTTGACCTTCCTCTTACCATGGATGGTACGGTGAGGTTGAAAGCCTTTGTGGAATGTTATATGATGGTCGACGTGGTTAGTAACTTTGCTTGTTCTACTATATATATTTTTGGGGCAAGTTTCCTTAGCTTCGAACCTATATAGGGACTGCTTGCATTCAACTCAGCCCTCGAGGCGAGCTACCGGGAGGCACGATTCTGCCGTTTCAGGGCCGAGATAGCAGAGAACGAGGCTGCTCTTCTCCGATAAAAGGCTTCCACTCGTGAGCTCCAAGACCTGGGGCTGGAGATAAGGCATGCTAAGGCTCTTCGTTATGCGGAGAGGCAAGGGAAGCGCGAGGTTTCTTCGGTGATCGAGTGTCGTGCTGCTCAGTTCAGGACCGAGTTTGGGAAGCTTAGGGGAGCCAAAGAGCTTATGGGCAATCTTTGAGAGTGTATTGGAGCCGTTGGTGCCTTGTCGCGGACATCAGCCAGCAACTACGTTTTCCAGATCGAGATGGACAAGATGACCGGCCACGTGGATGAGTATCAAGGTGTCGAGACTCTGGTCCCTCCTCTCGAGGAGAAGGTGCTGGGATACTGGGATCCCATCCAAGTTTCTCCTGATACAAAGGACACTGTGACTGTGGTTGCCGACGAGGGGGTTGAGATGAATCAATCCGTGGGCACGTTTGGTCATTCGATGTCGGGAAACTTCGTATTGGACCCTTAAAGGATCTAGATTACGTTATCTAGTTTCTGATCTATCTGTGGCCATGTGTGGCCGTTTTATGCTTAGTTGTGTCGGGCCGTGTGTGGCCGTTTTTATATTTAAGCTTAGGCCATATGTGGCCGTTTTTATTATCGGGATTGGCCGTATCTGACTTTGAATCCCTGTCTTAGATGGCTTTGAACTATGCTTTTAAAAAAAAAGGAGTTTTAAAATTTTGATTTTGTAGAGGGGAGAGTACAAGTTGTCATCTCGTATTCTAACTTTAGGTGAACTGCTATATATGTGGTCTGTTTCGAGAGTTTTCGCGGAATGTCATTGACATGCGTGTTTTTATTGTTCTAGCAAGGTATAAATATCCTACAAAATTAACTATCACCTTACCCTAGTCTTAACACATAAATAGTACTCTTACCAAAAGAGATCAGGTGTAGTACTTAGGGATCGAATCCACAGAGAGCAATGGCACACAATATATTTCTTATTTCTAAAGATTAAGCTAGGTGAATATATATACTGGTGGCAAAACATCAGTTAAGAAAATATTCCTTATCAGGAAGTAGAGATGCAATATGGAAATATGCTAATAATGTAAATTTGGAAATATTCAAATATTGAAATATTTTAATAAACGAACTAGCTGCAAATGTAAATATGCTAGATCTAGGGTTTCAAGCCTAATGAATTATAGTGGATAGGAAGCACGAAAATGTAAATATACTAGAACTCAATTTAACTATTCTAACCTCTTAACTCCACCTCTCTTATGCGAGCAAAAGGAAAGACCATCGATCGACGACTATGGCCTGATGTCAATCGACGGCGAAATCAGAAGGAAGTGTGAACAAGATTTGATAAGTCCACCAGAATTATTAGACCAGCTCTCGTATGCGCCCAACAGCCTAGTTCAATGGAGTCTATTTTGGCACAGAACCTACTCTTTAGTCGTCCATGTCCTACTTTCGAGATCTTAGTTAGCTACTCTAGAATGCAAGCATTAACCACAACTAAATTGATGTATATTAACTTAACTAGCGATCCTACTTTTGGGCTAATCCATGATTGCTATCATTCAACCATAAATCTAGTTGATGACCCCTCAGACATAATCAAAGAAAGAACAATAATATGAATATAATGCATAGATAAAATATTGGGGTTCTAATACAAATATCCCTAAGGAGTTATGAATCTTCTCCCCTAAAAGCCTAGAAATATAAAGCTTTGTAAGTTGTGTCAAGCCTTGCCTGCACTTGCACACCCTTTTTTTCTCAATACATTAGCATAAATACAAAAATCCTAAAACTTAGGTCAAAATTCGTCCAGCGCATTCTCGTCATTTGTCTTCTAACTTGCGCTTTTAAATTGACTGTCTGCAAATTGGATGTCGATCGATGGCAAGTGTGCAGCATCAATTGACCTTGGTCTTTCAACATCGGTTGAGCCCAAGGTTGTGTCGTCGATCGACGATAGTCTTGTACTTCGACTCCTCAAATAGTCAGCTATGGATTCTTCTTCTCTAAATGCTCCAAAATCTCCAAGTATCTCCATATATCTCCAAAATGTTCATGTACCTGTAAATACTCTAAAACATATCCTAGACACACATAATAGACCCTAAGTAGAGCCTATAACATGGCCTAATACAAGTAATAAATAGGCTATATCAACTCCAGCGGACTTAACATTTTTGCTTGTCCTCAACCAAACTAAGCATGTGAAAGAGGTTTTGAAAAGCGGAGACTCAAATAATGTCTAAGTATAACTATCACCGTGTTGTAACTACATCCTATCAAGTCAATCACACAGAAACTTTATATATTATATCCTAGTATAGCAACCAAATCCAGCCAACCAACAACTTAGCAAATACTAGTCTGACTCACCCCTTTACTGATTCTCATTTCTTTGCATAAAATAAAAGTGTATGCTTTACCTTGGGAGTATCGATCAAAGGACACATGCACTCTACCTCTGCAAGTATCTGAACAACTAGGCACAAAGTCTTCTCTGATTCCTTTCTTCCGCCTTTTCTCTCTTAATCTTTTCAGATCTCAAACTTAATGGACAATGATGCTGATAAAGTCCATCTTGCCATCTCATTTTTGATTTTCCTCTTCTTTTTCTTTTCATATCCTTTTTTTTCTTTTGCTTTTTGGGCAAAGTTGTAGGTGAATAGTGGGGTCATCGGTAATGTACCTACTCGTCGCTTCCAACAATGTGTGATCGTTCCTCCGTATTATAACAGTGGGGTCATAGGTAATTTACCTACCCCTCTGCATCTCAGGAAGTCATCTCAATCTTTTAGGCTATTAGGTAGATGCTGAAGAAAAATAGAGAAGGGAATCAAAGGTGCAATGACTTGTACCTACAAAATTGCGGAAGGAATTCGATCCAGTGTATACCAAGCCCCAAAGCAAGAAGATAATGTTAGAATTAGTGTTGCAAATCAGCTTCGGTTCCTTCAAACATTCTAAGCAAGTGTGATTTAGTGGCATGATGATCCACTTTGGTATCTCTAGTAATCTCTACAAACAACCTTCTAAAATTTTTTCTAAATTGTGGTTAGTCAATAATAAATTTTGATCATAGTCCCCTTCTTGACTTAATAAAACTTTTTGAAAAACTTATATATATAGCCTATTTATTACCAGTTTTGGGCAATGTTCTAGGCTCTATTTAGGGTCTATTATTTGTGTCTAGGATATGTTTTAGAGTATTTACAGGTCCAATGACGTTTTGGAGATAAATGGAGATACTTGAAGTTTTTGGAGCATTTAGAGGAGAAGAATCTGTAGCTGACTATTGAGGAGTCGAAGTACAAGACTGTCGTCGATTGACGACATAGCCTTGGAGTCGAGCGATGATAAAAGACAAAGGTCAATCGATGTTGCACACTTTCCATCGATCGACGACCAAATTGCAAGACAGCCGACTGAAAAGCCCATGTTTAGAAGAAAAATGACAAAAATGCCCTTGATGATTTTTTACCTAGGTTTTAGGGTTTTTATATTTATGCTCATGTATTGACAGCATGCAGTGTGTGCAAGTACAAGAGTAGGCAAGGCTTTACACAGCTTACAAATTTTATAGTTTTAGGGGAGAAGATTCATAACTCCTTCAGGAGATTTGTATTGGAACCCCAATATTTTATCTATGCATTATATTTAGACTAATGTTCTTTCTTTGATTATGTCTGAGTAGTCATCAACCAGATTTAGGTTTGAATGATAGCAATCATGGATTATCCCAAAAGTAGGATTGCTAGGTCAAGTTAATATCCATCAATTGAGTTGTGCTTCATGCTTGCATTTTAGAGTAGCTAACTAGGATCTCAAAAGTAGGACATGGACGACTACGAGAGTAAGTTCTGTTCTAGAATAGACTCCATTGAACTAGGTTGTTAGGCACATGCGAGAGCTGGTCTAATAAGTCCGGTGGACTTATCAAATCTTGTTCACACTTCCTTCTGATTTCGTCGTCGATTGACATCAGGCCTTAGTTGTCGATTGACATCAGGCCATAGCCGTCGATCGATGGTCTTTCCTTTTGCTCGCATACGAGAGTTAGAGTTAAAAGGTCAGAATAGTTAATATTTGAGTTCTAGTATATTTACATTTCCGTGCTTCCTATCCACTATAATCTATTAGGCTTGAAACCCTGGATCTAGCATATTTACATTTGCAGCTAGTTACTTTATTAAAATATTTTCATATTTGCATATTTCCATATTTGAATTATTAGCATGTTTCCATATCCCCTATATATTAATCCTGGAGCATTACAACTTATAAGTGTAGCCACGTGTCATCACCAGAATGACTTTCAAAATCCTTAGAAAAAAGTTGGTCCATCTAAATATAGATTATACTTTTATTAAATTAACTTCGTATTGATTAGTAGTGCATAAAAGGATACTTTACATTCTTTCCTTAAATAAAAGCTACGGAATTACCTAATATGATTAACATATATATGATAATTAATGTTTTGAATAATAAAGATTTGATAATATTTTTTGTATCCTTCATCATTTTTGTTTAATTTTTGTTATTAAAAATATTAAATAATCATATTAACCATGTAATAAAAAATCTAGATTTTTTTTTTATATATTATATTTTGATTTTTTTCAAAACGACTATAAATTACTAAAACAGTTAAAATTCTTACAATGAAAATTTTCTTGGAACAATGTTTTTATTTTTGAAGGTTATAACATTTAAGTGTGACCACATGTTATTATATATTTTAAGAATGATTCTCAGATTTCTTAAAAAGTAAATTTGTATATCTAAATATAAATTATATTTTTATTAAAACTATCAAATTGATTAGTAATGCATAAAAATATTCTTCATTATTTTCTTAAATAAAAGCTACGAAATTATCTAATATAATAACATATATATGAAATTAATTATTTTAATAATAAATATTTGATAATAGTTTTTGTATCCTCCATCATTTTTTAATTTATATTATTAAAAAAATAAAACAATCACATTAATTATATAATATAAAATCTAGATTTTTTTTCTTATATGTTATATTTTGAATTTTTAAAAATGATTATAAATTAATAAAACTATTAAAAGTTTTACAATGAAAATTTGTGAACAATGTTTTTACCTTTTTTGTTAAAAAAAATACAAATGATCAAAAAATCATACATGCTATATAAATATGAAGTATCATTTAATATATATTCATATTATATATATAATTTAATTTTTTTAAAATTAAAATATATATCAAATAAAAATACATACATGTTAATTTTGAAATTTCATTGAAAAGATATTGCGATCTGGAGATTTTAATTTTGAAATTCACATTAATTATTAAAATATTTATTAATTACTAAAACTATAAAAGTTTTCTCATTGTGTTTAATGTTTAAAATTTTTGTTACAACAAATATACTAATTTTGATAAAATCATATGAATAGGAGTTAAGAAGTTTCAATTAAATATTTATATTAAAAGATATTATATATCTATATCAATATCATTTAAATTTAATTATGTATCATATAATATAAATAAATGATTTATTTAATTTATGTGCTTACTGCAGTTTAGTTATATACATAATATTTATTTGCTTATCATTTATTTAATACATTTATTATTTCATAATACATAATGAACAAAATATAAATAATAACGTGTAAAATGATTTATATAAATAATGTGCCTCCCACATACTGTGCGGATCTCTGTTGATGTATTACAATCAAAATCTTTTCTCAGTGAATCGAAGCTCATGCATTTCGCTTGCGCGAAATTAAAACAAAGACAAAAAAATGTGAGTTAATAGAAACGCTATCGTAAGCACAAATATTTTAGATTAAAGAAGAAATCATCCGTGGAAATTCAAAAAAATTTAAGAACAACCAAAACCCTAATTTCCTTTTCGTCTCCAAGTCAACACTTTCAATGTTTGTCCTTAAATGATATTGAAATAAATATATATATATATATATATATATATATATATATATATATATATATATCAATATCATTTAAATTAATATATATATCATATATAAAATACATAAAATATTAATTTCAAAATTTACATTGAGTTGGAAGCCTCAGTTAATAAATATTCATATTAGTAAGAATAATATTTTTGTTACAGCAAATATAAAATGTTAATACAATCATATGAGTAACAAGTTTCAATAAATAAATATTCATATTAAAATATATTATATATCTATGTCAATATCATTTAATAGTACTTATGTATTATATACAATAAATAAATGATTTGTTTTAATTTTTATCAACAAAAAGTATTGTAAATAAAAAGAGAGATTATTTTTTATTTATGTTCTTATTCGAATTTAATTATATATGTAATAGTTACTCGCTCTTCAATTATTCAATATATTTTAAAATTATATAATATGTAAATTAACACAAATAAATAATAATATTTATAAATATTTTGTATACATAATTAATATATATTCCGCGCAAGTACAGATCTCAAATGTTATTTAATTATATCATTTCAAAAATACAATTCTTTGTATCGAAGTGAGATAGTGAATTATAACATTGGGATAATATCATTGAAGTTCGATGTAAATTTAATAGGTTTAAAAAATATCAACAAACATGACCCTATAATCAACCTTATATTGACGGTCCATGATTATACGTTTGAAGAGTTATGACATGGTTGGACGATCAAAGTTAATATTTAATGATTATTAATATATAAATTTCACCCCGCGCATGCGCGCGGGTAATCACCTAGTTGTATATATACTTCTTGATAAGTAATATTTCATTAACTTATTATTTGCCACCAATATATGTATTCACCTAGCTTAATCTTTAGAAATAAGAAATTTATTGTGTGTCATTGGTCTCTGTGGATTTGATCCCTAAGTACTACACCTGATCTCGTTGGCAAGAGTAGTATTTGTGTGTTAAGACTAGGGTTAATTTGATAGTGATTATTTAAAGAATATTTATACTCTGCTAGAACAATAAACACACATGTCAAATTTGGCGCCGTTGTCGGGGAGCATTGATCGCCATTAAATTTAATTTCTAGGATTTAGTCTAGGTTTGTTACTACTTTCAAGTTACTAATTTTTTTCTTTTCTTGTTTTTTAGGTGCATGCAAAGACACACCAGGAGCAATAAAGGACAAGAGCTACTATTCTATGACCCCGATAGACTCGAACGTACGATCCGCAAAGAAAGACGACAAACATCGATCGACAGCAACTACACCGTGTCAACCAGCACTTCTTTATGGACAGCATTGACTGACACTGATCACATTGATCGATAGATGCAGACGAGTTCAGATGGTTGCGAATTTAGTATTGATTCGGGACGAGAATGGAGACCTACATGACCTAGATGGTCATCTGCATAATGTAGAAGGTAAAAAGATCGAGGACAAAATGAAAGCTGGACAGGTGCACCAGCTCAATGCATTGATTGAGGATGATTTTGTGTAGAGGTGAAGAGAGAAAGGCTACAAAAGGGAGGGTTCCGTGTAGAAAATTGAGTTTGCCTGATAGTTCACACGGACATCGATCGATAATGGTTACTGAGAATCGATAAACGATGCATGTGGAGTTAGTAGAATCGGGAAAATCTTCGAACATCGTTCGACTCATCGACCGACGGTTCCCAACAGAAAAATGGGTTCCCTTTCCAAAAATTGTGAATATGACAACTCTGGAGCAGAAAATGGGTGCATCAGAGCCCATATTGGCTGACAAAACTGCCAAGGATCATCCCAGAAAGAAACAGAGGATTTTTCTAAAGAAGAAAAGCAATCTTGGAAAATTTTTGGGGCCATGTCTGATCAAAAGCCACAAGTTACCCAACGCCCTCTGTGATACTGGATCATCGGTGAGCATCATACCCAGCGATATGGCAGAAAAATTGAACCTGAAAGTGGAACCTTCCAGCGATTCTTTCATCTTTGTGATTGCTTTAGAGTGGAATTCAGTAGGTATTTGTAGAGATGTCCCACTACAAATTCAGGATGTCTTAGTCTGATAGACTTCCATGTGATGGATATCCAGATCAATTGGAATTCTTCCTTGTTACTTGGAAGAGCTTTCATGGCTAACATGGGAGCTATCTGCGACATGAGGACAAATTGGTTGTGCCTTTCCTTGATTGATCATAATGTTTATTTTTAAATTTATAAGAATAAACTTTTCCTCATGAAACTATGTGATAATGCAGAATTTGTGCCACATGCTTCTGCGATTATGACTTCAATGAAGAGTCGGGAGATGGAGTATCGATCGACACCCAACCCAAACTATCGATCGACACGCTTGCAGTTCAGCAATCGATCGACGCCCACCCTTTGTTATCGATCGTCACTCACATTCCCAAACTGATCAAAAACTACCACACAGATGGTGATTACAACACATCCCACCCCGAGTACGACGAAGACCACAGAGAAGAAGGGATGATCGAGTATCGTGGTATTGCTATAGAAGATGCTGGTGTTTCTCATATTTACCATGAACTCAGGAAATCAACATCGATCGACGGTAACCCTATGCCATCGATCAATACAGACCACGGAGCAGAATCCGAAGTAGATACAGCTTCAGAACGCGAGAAGGAATATGGTTATCTACAACCAGACGAGATTGGTATCATGAGAGATCCAGACGGTCATGCAAGAGCTTATGGATGGCAGACTACTTAATGTCACGAGGGAAGATATTGCAGACATTCTTGTCATGGCTAATGGAGATGGAAACCTTTTCCAACAACTATCTGGTTATCGAGCATCGATCGACGGACCCCATACACCATTGATCGACACACCAGTATGCGAAGGATACAATGTAGATTACAGAGAGGAAGAGCAAATTGAATAGTGCGGCCTGGCATCAGAGGACGCTGGTTGGGTGATGAACGCGAGAGTGGATAATCAAGCATCGATCACAGGCTACTCCTGACCTTCGAATGTAATCAGACACGAACCAGAACACGAACATGGAGCAGAAGTGACATATAATGGTAATCTTAGACCAGATGAGTTTGGAATTTTCAGAGACCCAGAGGGACGTGCACGGGCTCTTCATGGTAGAATCCTACATCTATCTAAGGAAGATGTAGCATATTCCCTTTTTATGGCTAATGGATCGAGTACTTTATTTGGACAGCAGCAGCAGCCATCGATCTACGCACACCATTCAGCATCGATCGATATTGAGGACCAGAGGAACAAGCTGATCCGTACTGATCCATACACTTTCATGCCACCATCGATCGACACCAACATCAGGACAGCGATCGATTGTCATTTCGAGCAAGGTACAAGAGCTTTTGATACTAAAGGCAATAGACTTTTCCGCTGGGAAAAGAAAGGTGAGTATGGCATCTAGAGAGATGAGAATGGTAATGCACGAGCTATAGACGGAAGTGTATTAAATGTGCAAGTTGAAGACATTAGAGCAATTCTAGAGAGAGCTAATTTATTTGAGCAGAGCTAATTTATTTGAGCAGAGCTTGATATGTTTACCAGAACATGCAGCAAGGATCGCTATATTTAAGAAGGATCAACAGACATACAACAGAGAAGAGATTGATGATATTGTGAATGTGATCTACAGAACTCAAGATATGTCAGTGGATGATTTCTACAAGAGGTTGGATGATGTCTACTATCCTATAGACACATGCCTCACCGGTTTAACTGCACGCATGGATGACATGAAGCAAAATTTGGATACCTTTCAGAGACAGCATGCGATTGGGACAAACAACCGAGCATCGATCGATGGCAACATCATGCCATCGATCGACACTGAAAACACCAAACAGAAGACGGCAGCAGAAACATAATTGGAAGATAGGTTCGATGAGATTGCGTTTTCTTAGAGCCTGACGAAGGAAGATATTTCTCAACAATTGGAAGATTTATCAAAGACTACAGCTGCCAGACTTAGAATGCTACAGTGCAGTAATGAGAAACTAAAAAGGAATGCATTCAATGGACTTTCCCAAAACAGTTACTAGGAATGAGAAAACCAGAAGAGATGAGGCAATAAGCCGCTTCATCAGTACATGGTTTCAGAAGAGCAAAGAAGATGTAGACACTTAGTTTCCAAGTGTTGATCCAACTTTATACTAGTCAGAGAGTTCACAACGTCAAGCTTAAAACTATAACCAAGCTCTGAGTGGGAGGCAACCTACAGTTTAGTAAGCCTTTATTTTGTTTTTACTTATTCTACTATTTATTTCGAGTTTTATTTTGTTTTATAGACTGTTTGGGCCACCATCGATTGACATCATAGAGGTACCATCAATCGATACTCTTTTACAGAGTCTGGTATCGAGTTTTTCTACTTAATCTATTTACTTATGATTAAATTTTTCCTAACCAATCAGGGGCGGATTACACTGGGGACATTGTAACTTTTGTCTGGGGGAAGTTCGCTAATGCTATTTGATTTGTTTGAGTTTTATTTGCTATATATATAAGTTTTTCAAAAGGTTTTATTGTGTCAAGGAGGCGACCATGATCAAGATTTATTATTAACTAACCACACTTTAGCACCATTTTTAGAAGGTTGTTGCAAATATTACTAGAGATACCAAAGTGGATCATCCTGCCACTATATCACACTTGCTTAGAAAGTTTGAAGGAACCAAAGCTGATTTCCAACACTAATCCTGATATTATCTGCTTGCTTTGGGGCTTAGTATACACTAGATTGGATTCCTTCTGCAAGTTTGTAGGTACAAGTCATTGCACCTTTGGTTCCCTTCTCTCTTTCTATTCAGCATCTACTTAATATCTTAAAAGATTGAGATGACTTTCCGAGATACAGAGGGGTAGGTCAATTACCTATGACCCCATTATTCTAATTCGGAGGAACGATCACACATTGTTGGAAGCGAGGCGTCGGTACATTACCGATGACCCCACTATTCGGCAACAACTTTTCCCAAAAAAGCAAAAGAAAAGAAATGAAAAAAGAAAAGAAAAGAAAAATAAAAGAAAAGAAAAGAAGAGGAACATCGAAAATGAGATGGCAAGATGGATTGTATCAGCATCATTGTCCATTAAGTTTGAAATCTAGAACGATTCAAAGAGAAAAGAGGGAAGAAAGGAATCAGAGAAGACTTTGTGCCCATTTTTCCAGATACTTACAGAGGTAGAGTCCATGTGTTCTTTGATTGATACTCCCATGGTAAAGCCTAAACTTAAGTTTAAGCAAAGAAATGAATCAGTAGAGGGGTGAGTCGGACTAGTATTTGCTAAATTGTTGGTAGACTCGATTTGGTTGTTATACTAGGATAGGGTATATAAAGTTTCTCTGTGATTGACTTGATAGGATGTGGTTGCACCAAAGTAGGGTGACATTTATACTTAGACATTATGTGAGTCTCCGCTCTTTAGAACCTCTTTCACAGGCTTAGTTTGCTTGAGGACAAGCAAAAGGTTAAGTCTGGGGTAGTTGATATAGCGTATTTATTACCATTGTTAGGCCATGATCTAGGATCTATTTAGGGTCTATTATGTATGTCTAGGATATGTTTAAGAGTGTTTACAAGTCGAGGGACGTTTTGGAAATAAATGGAGATACTTGAAGATTTTGGAGCATTAGAGGAAACAAATTTGTAGCTGACTATTTGAGGAGTCCAAGTACAAGACTGTCATCGATCGACGACACAGCCTTGGAGTGGACTGATGATAAAATACCAAGGTCGATCGATGTTGCACAATTTCCATCGATCGACGCCTAACTCGCACGACAGCTGATTGAAAAGCCCAAATTTAGAAGACAAATGACAAGAAGGCCATGGACGAGTTTTAACCTAGGTTTTAGGGGTTTTATATTTACGCTCATGTATTGAGAGCATGCAGAGTGTGAAAGTACAAGCGTAGGCAAGGTTTTACACATCTTATAAAGTTTTATAGTTTTACGTTTTTAGGAGAGAAGATTCATAACTCCTTAGGGAGATTTGTATTGGAACCCCAATATTTTATCTATGCATTATATTTAGACTATTGTTCTTTCTTTGATTATGTCGGAGTAGTCATCAACTAGATTTAGGGTTGCATGATAGCAAACATGGATTAGCCCAAAATAGGATTGCTAGTTAAGTTAATATACATCATGTTAGTTGTGCTTAAAGCTTGCATTCTAGAATAGCTAACTAGGATCTTGAAAGTAGGACATGGACAACTACAAGAGTAGGTTATGTGCCAGAATAGACTCTATTGAACTAGGCTGATAGGTGCATGCGAGAGCTGGTCTAATAAGTCTGGTGGACTAATCAAATCTCGCTCACACATCCTTCTGATTTAACCGTCGATTGACATCAGGTCTTAGTCGTCGATCGACATCAGGCCTTAGTTGTCGATCGACATTCTTCCTTTTGCTCGCATACGAGAGTTGGAGTTAAAAGAGTCAGAATAGTTAATATTTGAGTTCTAGTATATTTACATATCTTTGCTTATTATCCACTATAATCCATTAGGTTTGAAACACTGGATCTAGCATATTTACATTTTCATCAAGTTAGTTTATTAGAATATTTCAATACTTGCATTATTTCCATATTTGCATCATTAGCGTATTTCCATGTTGCATCTCTACTTCCTGAATAGGGAATATTTCCTTATCTGATTTTTCCCACTAATATATATTCACCTAACTTAATCTTTAGAAATAACAAATCTATTGTGTGTCAGTTCTCTCAGTGGATTCGATCCCTAAGTACTACACATGATCTCTTTTGGCAAGAGTGCTATTTGTGTGTTAAGACTAGGGTTAATTTGATAGTGATTTGTTTAAGATATTTATACCCTGCTAGAACAATAAAAACATTCATGTCAATATAAATAGTAAATAAAGCTCAAAACCATTAGCGAGCCTCCCCCAGACATAAATTACATTGTCCATAGTGTAATCTGTCATGGATTGGGTAGAAAAAATCAAATCATAAGTAGATAGTTTTGAGTAGAAAACTCGATACCAGACTCTGTAGAAGAGTATCAATTGATGGTCGGCGTGTGTGGTCGATCGATGGTCGCGATCCAATGTCGACTGATGGTGCCTCTATGGTGTCGATCGATGGTAGATTCAAACAGTCTTTAAAACAAAGTAAGACTCAGAATAAATAGTAGTATAAGTAAAAAACGAAATAAAAACTTACTAAACAGTGGGTTACCTCCTACTCAGCGCTTGGTTATAGTCTTAAGCTCGACGTTGTGAACTCTCTGACTAGTATGGAGTTTGGTCAACACTTGGAAGACAAGCGTCCACATCTTCTTTGCTCTTCCGAAACCATGTACTAGTGAAGCTCCTAATTTCCTCCTCTCCTCTGGTCTCCTAATTCCTTGTAACTGCTCTGGCAAACTCCATTGAATGCATTCCCCTTGTATTTTCTCAATACTGCGCTGTAGCATTCTAAGTCTGGCAGATGTAGTCTCTGATAAATCCTCCAATTGCTGAGAAATATCTTCCTTCATCAGGCTCTGAGAAAAAGCAATCTCATCGAACCTATCTTCCAATTCTATTTCTTCTGCCATCCTCTGTCTATTGTCTTCAGTGTCGATCGATGGCCTGATGTTGCCGTCCATTGATTCCATTCCGTCTGCCCCAATCTCATGCTGTCTCTGAACAGTATCCAAATCTTGCTTCATCTCATCCATGTGTGCAGTCAAACCGGTGAGGCAGTGTTCTATAGGATAGTAGTCATCATCCAGCCTCCTGTAGAAATCATCCAGTGAAATTTCTTGAGCTCTTTATATCTCATGCACAATATCATCAATCTCTTCTCTTTTGTATGTCCTTTGATTCTTCATAGACATAGTGATCTTTGCTGCATGTTCTGGTAAACATCTGTAGCTCTGCTCAAACAAATTAGCTCTCTCTAGAACTGCTCTGATGTCTTCAGCTTGCACATTCACTACTCTTCCATCTATAGCTCGTGCATTACCATTCTCATCTCTGTAGATGTTATACTCATCTTTCTTTTCCCACTGGAAAAGTCTGTTTTTAAAATGTATATTCGAAGATTTTATGCGAGGTCTTGCATTGTGATCCGAAAGTACATGGTGTGTAAGGGGATGTGTTCGTACCAAAGAAGTTCGGTTCGTAGTTGGCCGATTCGGTCTGACTTTAGGCGTTCATGTGACAAAAGGAGATTTGCGATTTATTATCGAAAAAGATTTCAAAACTTCGAGCAAAAGGCGAAATTTTTAAAATGTGGGAGTATACGAGCATATGTATACGCACCCACTCCCCCCCTTTTTTAGAGAAGGGGATAGCTCAACTCATCGTTAGACAAGCTGCCTACGTACCCCTATCGAGGATCAAGCCATCTCGTAGTTCAGTTTTTGGCGACGAGCGCTTTTACTCTGCCGCTTTTGCGTTGACCACCTTATTCGCGGGGGTTGTGGTATGGTCAACGCCTTCTTCCAGGATTATATTCTCCGGTTGGGTTATTGGGTCGGGATCGGACGCCATCTTATTTTCTTTGCTTGGAGCCGTTGCTTGGGATGATGATTTTGGATCTCCTTTCTTAGAAATGTGTTCAGTCGGTGACTGAGTGGTCTTTGCTCATTTGGGTTTAACCATTGAAGTGGCCGTGATCTGTCTTAGCTTTTGTTCGGCTAAGAAACAGAGTCGCGACTGTTTTTGGCTGCCTCAGATTGTGGCAGTTCCGTTTGGAGTTGGGAACTTGATGCCTAAGTGGTATGTCGACAGGACCGCCTTCAAGGCATTTATCCAGGGAGTTCCCATAATCACGTTGTAGATGGCGGGGAAGTCGACGACAGCGAAATCAACGATTTCCGTTACCTCTTTCGCCATGACCGGGAGTTTGATCGATCCGATAGTCATTTCGGTAATGTCATAGAATCCGGTTAACGGCTTTGGCGTCAGTAAGACCTCTTTCAGCTCGATGTTCATCCTCCTGAGTGTATCGCGGAAGATGACGTTGGTTGTGCTCCCCGTATCGATGAGGACTCTAGAGACCTCGAGGTCTTTGATTATGAAATCGACAACAAGCAGGTCGCTATGTGGATGATTCATTACGCCAGCTTCTTCTTCCTTGAAGGTGATGGATTTATTTTGGTCATCCAAGGGTGGAGACCAGGTCGGCCAATTCTTGTTTTCTTCAGCCTTTTGCTGATAAGCCTTGATCGAAGAGACCGTGTCGCCACAGAACTGTGACCCTCTGATGATCATGTTAATAGTGCGACGATTGTTGTCGTTTCTTTTCTTATCATGTTTCCTTCCGCGTTTATCCCATGAACAGCTCTCATTCTGCGGAGGTTTGTCGGTTTTTGGAGGACGATCATAATCGTGGATGATTTCCTTGACGCTCGTTACTCCGAAGAGTTTCCCGGTGATTAGTTTCGCTGCCAACCTCACTCTGAGAACTTTGCAATTGACGGTCGAATGGCCTCTAGTTTGATGGAAGTCACAGAAGACTTTCTCATCGTAATTGGGATTTCGGGTCCACGTGTTGGCCGTGGTTCGCCCTTGCTCCGAGCCGGGGTTGATGGCGTAGTTGTGCGCCCCCTGGGTTTCTTCTCTCTCTCAATGGGCAGTTTTCTTCTTTTTCAACTTCTGATATAGAGTCGAATCTCTCGAAGAAGTTTTTGTTAGTTTGTTCTTTTGCGACATAACCTTGGTCACTTCTTTGATCATGATGTAGTCGGTGGCCTTGTGCAACGTGTCCTGAATTGTATGTGGTTTTCAAGTGTGATCCATTTTCTGAACTTCGACTTGTACTGGAGTGTCTTTCGAAGCGCGTCCATAGCCACCCTTTCGCTGATCCTGGTGACTTTAGCCATAACGAGCTTGAACCGGTCAACAAAGTCGAGAAGTGGTTCATATTCCCCTTGAGCTAAGCTCCATAGGTCGACGTCAGAAGTTTCTCGATTGATGAACATCGAGTACTGCTTGAGAAACTCCAAAGCGAGTTGGCGAAAGCTTCCAATAGAATTCCGCCTAAGGCGGGAGAACCATTCAAGCGCAGCTCCCTCAAGATTCTCGACAAAGAGGCGGCATTGGCCGGCGTCTCTTTTTGTGTCTCTAATTCTGTCCCTTCCCATCGTGATTTCAAAAGCCTGCAAGTGTGCTTTGGGATCAGCCATGCCGTTGTACGTTGGCACCTTGATTTTTCCAGGGTCTGATACTCTGTTGTTTACGATACGAGATGTGAAGGGAGTTTTACGAGCTTCCTCAAGTAGCTCGTCTATCTCTGGTGCGGAGCTAGTCGCATGGTGGACCTGAGATTTCACCACTTTCATTTCCGACACGGTTTTCATGGGATCATTACAAAGATCGCAGATTTCGGATTCGTCGTCAGCGGTTTTCCGAGCCTGTCAGCGTTTGCTGTGAATTCTCCGAGTCTGCTCTTCAGCTAGCTTTTCCTGCTCTACCCATAAGAGGTTTTTTTCCTCCTCTGTCATGGGTTTGTAAAGCAGGTCTTCCTGAGCCGCGTGGATCCTTGTCCTTGTCCTTGCCATATGACGACCCCTGCTTCCCGAGTGCCAGTCTCCATATGGCGACATGGGCCCTGAGAGTGTGGGTCGCCATATGGCGACCCGTGCTTCCCGAGTGTCGGTCGCCATATGGCGACCCTGGCCTTGGGAGTGTAGGTCACCATATGGCAACATGTTCTTCTCGAGTGTCGGTCGCCATATGGCAACCCGGGCCTTGAGAGTGTGGGTCACCATATGGCGACTTATGCTTCCCAAGTGTCGGTCGCCATATGGCAACCCGGGCCTTGGAGTGTGGGTTCCCATATGGCGACCCATGCTTCCCCAGTGCCGGTCGCCATATGGCAACCCGGGACTAAAGAGTGTGGGTCACCATATGGCGACCCGTACGCCAAGTTTGGGACTTCACTATATGATGACTTACCCCTTCTGGCTTGATCGTTCTTTGAAAATTTTCATGAACCGAAACCTTCAGAAGGAACATGTTCCACGGACTTGAAACGTTAATTTCATCGTGACCCATTTTGACCCCAACAGTTAGCCCCCAGCTCGTTAGGCCGTAGGTTTTTAGCGTGACGTTCTAAGGGGTTGTTAAGCAGATTGTGCGAGTTAGACGGTATCATCAGCCTAAAATCCAAGGGTGAGTAGTAAAAATTCTTGACTATTTGAAGGTGGAGTAAGTGTTGAAGATTTTTTATCACTTGCTCACTTTTTCCAAAAAGAATTTATCCAAGGTAGAATTACTCTCTCTTTCTTCTCCACTTGTTTTTTAAAAAAAAATTCACTCTTAGAGCAATGTCTTCCAAAAGGAGAGGTTCCAATACAGACGAGCCTCGTCACACTAATCGTGATGATAACCATGACGAGGAGGTCATTTTGAAAACTGAGTTTATTCCGCACTCAGTTGATTTTGCCAAGGCTGAGGCCTATTGGGTTGCTTTGTGCGAGATTTTGACTTCTCCCCCTGAAGCGCAGTTCCCTAGCAGGCCTCCCCGCAGATGGGACCGAAACCTACCAAGGAAGAGTTTGTATCATTCCTTGAAACTGTTCGATAGTTTGGTCGTGTGACAAAAATCGTGGAGTTCTGGATTCCACGACAGGGGGGCCGATGACCCCCCCCCCCCGGCGGGTTATTTCAATTATTACGAGGCGCACATTGTGCGCTGCCGTCTATGGTTTCCAATCCCGGAGATCAGTGTTCAGACCTTCAATTGTTTTAAGTCAACGATTGGGCAGATCAACCTTACGGGTCTTCAACACATTCTAGGAATTCCAGTTCTGGGTTACGAGCACGGGGTGTACCGTAATGTCGACCATTTTGAGGCCCTTTTGAAGCCGTTAGCGCTGACGGTCTGGAAGTATCGCTTTACGCCTTGCCTGCACACGTCGATCGTAAATGGAGACAATCTCAAACGGTCATGAGTGGGAGAAGTGCTTCTTCTTTGTCCGTATCGATAGTGCTTCGGTCAAAGAGAGCAGCATTCCTAAATTCTGCAATGAATGGGGTCGCTATAGTACTAATTAGGTATACATATGTTTTTGTTCCGAGGATATCTAACTCTTTAGTCCTTTGTTTTTTGTAGAGACCAACCCATTACCGCCATTCCCGAAAGACATGATTGCTGTGCGGGATCTTCTTCTGACCGGTTTGTTTTTCTGGACTTCTTTCACCCGAAGCGAGTTCGCAAGGCGCTGCGATATCACCAGTCGCGAGCCCGTCCTGAAATGATAGTGGATGAAGGATCCAAATCGAAGATGAATGAGTTCGTGTCAAGGGACGTTCCGGTGTCTCGAGAGAATGTGGGGCCTTCCAAGGGCAAAGGGATTGACCTAAGCGATGACGAATTCCTTTCGGATGATCTTCCCTTGCCTAGATGGCCTTCCAACTTTGCCCCGGGTGACAGTAGTGGTGTCAGCGACTTTCCCCTGCCATATTGTGGGTTTGATGATCACTTCAAGGACCTTCGTCAGACTCTGACCCTCCACCTACCGTGGATGGTCAGGCGAGGTCGAAAGCCTTTGCGTAGGGTTCAAGAATTGTCTATGTGGTTAGTAATTTGAACTTTGCTTGTTCTACTATATATATATATATATATCTTCCGACCTATGCAGCGGCTGTTGGCATTCAACTCCGCCCTTAAGGCAAGGTACCGGGAGGCGCGAGTTTGCCGTTTCAAGACCTAAAGAGCAGAGCACGAGGCTGCTCTTCTTCGAGAACAGATTTCCGCTCGTGACCTCCGGGACCGGGAGCTAGAGAGAAGGTACGCTAGGGCTCTTTGTCGTGCATAGAGGCGAGTGAAGCGTGAGGTTGCTGCGGTGATCGAGGATTGTGCTGCTCATTTCAAGACTGAATTTTGCAATCTTAGGGGGGGGCAAGAGCTCACGGGCGACTTCCGAGAGTGCCTTGGAGCTGCTCGTGCCCTGTCGCGGTCAACGGCCAACGACTATGTATTACAGACCGAGATGACCAGGTTGATCGGTTATATGGACAAGTACGAAGGTGTCGAGACTCTGGTCCCTTCTCTCGAGGAGAAAGTGTTGGGGTATTGGGATCCCATCCTAGTTTCTCCTGATACAGAAGAGACCACGACCGGGGTTGCCGACGAGGGGGTCGAGAAGGATAAACCTACGGGTATGTTTGGTTGTTCAATGTCGGGAGACTTCCTGTTGGATTCTTGATGGATTTTCTATGTTTTCGATTATGTTTTCTTTGGTCAAATGTGCCCTTGTTTTTATTTTGGGACTGGATGCGTGTGGCTTTCAATCCCTGCCGCTTTTGCGGATTTTTTTATGGATGGACCAACCTTTTATTGAAACGATTTGAGATTTAAGAGTGTGTTGTGTGTAGAGAACAGATTATGAGTTGTCATCTCATAACTCATCTCTTCTTTGTAGATAGTCATGTTTGTTGCCCGTTTTGAGACGTGCGGAAAAGTTCTATGAGCATTTAGATGTGAATGAAGAGGCATGCTTTTAGGATCTCGTATCTTTCGATATTCATGACTTGAGACGTTAGAGACAAGTGTGATGGGTTTAGGGCAAGACCTAGGTTTACTCTCGGTTAAGGCTGTGCGATGACAAGTCAGCGTCCTTTTGCGTGTTGCGATTTCGAACTGATTCCGTACCGTTTTAAAGTCTGCGATATGTTCTCGGCTTATAAGACTTGTATGGTCGGAATCGAGCATCTCTCCAAGAACAATTTTCAAGTCTCTTGGAAGTGTTGGCTAAAATTTTGAATTTTTTATGCGCAATTATCCTAGTCGGAAGTATGAGAACCATTCGTGAGAAAGGTTAGGTGTGTTTGTTTAATCTGGCTAATGTACTCGTCGGGGCCAATCAACGACTGAGGTGTTAGAGGAAATGCTCGTTTATGATTGCAGTCGCTGATGGACTGTTTTCTAGTTTTTAGAATGTATATTCGGAGATTTTATGCGACGTCTCGCATTGTGTTCCGAAAGTACATATGTTTAGAAATACGCAGACGAACTTACAATAAGTAAGCAATACAGAAAACGCAGACTGACTTACAATAAGTCTCGCTAACCTTTTACACAAAGTAACACTTCGAGGCTACAAACAAGGAAACGAAACGCTTAAAACAGCGCCCGAGAAACAACGAACAATTTTTAAAAAATCTATATCATAAAACATATAAACTCTTCAAGCCCACAAACATTCAATCAAGAACTGCGGCAAAACAAAGAGAAACCAACCTTTAGCATCGCGAGACGTCAAAAACGCCTGAAGAAGACCAAATACCTTCATCGATGAATCCTCCATCTCGAAAGCCCAAACAGCCATATGCACTAACATCTTCTCAAACACCTATTCTTCGTGAAGACTCAAAACGGTAAAATCAATCATCGTGTTTGTTGTTGATCACAACAAACGACTCTAACGTCCTAAATAAACTAAGTCATCTCCTCCCATAGAGATAGTTCTCTGATATCCGACACAAGGATAAAAGTGCACTAGAAAAGAAACACAAAATTTTGGTCAGCATTTCCAGAAGACTTCAAAAAAAAATTTGGAGAGATGCTCGTTCCCAATCAAAGCAATTCATATAAGCCGAGAACTCATCGCAGACTTCAATATCAAGACGGAACTAGGTTGAAAATCCTACGAGTAATGTAAGCCAAAATGGTCACCACAAACTCTAAACCAATACTAGGCCCAGGTTGTGCTCTAAACCCAACACACTGGTCTCAAAAATTTCATGGCATGATATCTAACTGATACGAGATCCTAAAACATGTCTCTTTGCTTATGTTCGTACGTTCATAAGGATTTGCAAAATAAAAAAAATTCAAATCTTTCGCCAAAATGAACGACGAATGTGACGTTTCACAAAGAGTTATATATGAGATTAAAACTTGTATTCTTCCCTCTACACACGCTCTTACGCTTTCAAAACATAATGTACCGTTTATGAAAAAAGCCGCAAAGCGGCAGGGATTCTAAGCCACATATGGCCAGTCCCGAAAACATAAAACATAGCCGCACACGGCCAAACCAAACATAAGCAGAAAACATTAAAATCAAATGTCCAGAATGGGACTGTAACCTTACTCATCCTCGAGAGATGGACCTCGTCCTCGTCCATCACTTCACCAGGGATTGAAGCCGCATCACCTGGACCTCCCTCAACGACATCGCAAAGCTCAATGTCCCTAGGATCCTGTCCCTCGGGGATATCCGATGGTGGCAAAAGAATTAACTCGAACTTCAGTTCAACGAGGATCAAATCAAGATCTCCCTCTACAGCTGCCAATTCCGATTTACAAATAGACAGCTTGGCCTCTTCGACCTCTAGAGACGGAACTCCTTTTCTCTGAAGTAGATGGACGCCCCCTTCAATAATCGCCAAAGCAAGATCCCTTCTGTGAACATAAACCTGTGAGTCAAGCGAGCCTGAGACTCGGACTTAGCCTCAGCGACTCTGCAGCTCGACGAGCCTTCTCTGTTGTCAATCTGACGCCCTTGACGACGCAATTCTGAAGCCTTGGCATTCTTAGCCTTCTTCTCCTTGAGAAAGGAACTCGCTGTCTTCCCGAGATCCCTCTCAAACTCGATAATCTGACTCTCCAACCTCGATGGCTCCCAACTACGGCTCAATATATGATGATCTATCTTTCGACTCATCAAGCTCTTTTGAAAGACGCTTGACATCTGATCCGCAGTCAGTAATCATCCCATCGATCAAAGACACAAACTGCGCAACAAAGAGAAATGAGAAAAGATCTAACACACCGTAAAAGAGTCTTAAAGCAAACCTTGGCACGATACGGCGTTATTGAAATTGAACTAGAAACCCCTAGAGGCGAAGGCCCGATCTCACTTCCTCTTACGCACCTCCCCTTCTTATCTGTCTTGGGATTTATACAAGCCCTCTTACGACCTTTTGCCGCGACAATGGGAGTGGCACTAAGGTCACGTAACCCCAAGACAATTTCTCTTTTGGCCAGAGGATGAGGCAACGACTCAGGGGCCTGTTCAGTATCAGTAACAGAAACCGGAGTCGGAGCAGAAACCATCGGCTGTGCCAAAACCTCTGACGCAGTCACTTCACTTTAGAAACGTCGGAGAGGAAGATGGCAACTTGGCAACAAGGTGTAGGGAAACAGATGGGATGGAGTGATCCATTGGATCTACATGGACGAAGCTCCCTCCTCGTAATCATGGGGAGTCAGATCCTCCCGAAAAGCGAGGTACTCAGCCACATGAGTTAGAATGCCACCGGGAGAAGGAGAGTTCGACGAACTCGCCTGAATGGCAGCTCCCATCCCAGCTTCATTTCTTCTTTGCTCAACGTGAGAGGTATTCATCGTGATTCAAAAAAAACTCCCAAGAAAGGAAAGATGAAAGGTTAGAGAAGTGTGGAATGAATGAGGAGTGAAGGTCCTATACTTATAGAAATGTTTTTGCAATTAAAATAATCGATAAAATATTTGTGATTATTTCGTAAAACATGGCCGTAAATTCCAATTAAACGCACATAAATCACTCGTAATAATCACACTTCAAACTTATAAGCTGGGGGCTAACT
This sequence comes from Moricandia arvensis, assembly GCA_905132765.1. Lineage (NCBI taxonomy): Eukaryota > Viridiplantae > Streptophyta > Magnoliopsida > Brassicales > Brassicaceae > Moricandia > Moricandia arvensis. Next base: position 37,542 of record CAJHQP010003085.1, read on the forward strand.
ATTGGGGTCCAAAACGGTAAACTTGAAATCAACGTTCATGATTGTTAAGACTATCCTCCAAAGGAAACTCATTCCGAACATTCATAAGAATAAGTTTTGGGACGGCGAAGAACCGGACACATAGCCCAGTCACCCATGGGTGACTAGACGAGGACACTGTCTAGTCCCCCATGGGCGACTAGCGATGAACACATTGTCTAGTCGTCCATGGGTGACTAGAAACTTAACATCTTGTCACCCATGAGCGACTAGACACGTAAAAATTTTCTAGTCGCCCATGCGCGACTAGACAAGCAATACCGTCTAGTTGCCCATGTGCTACTAGACACAGAACATGGTCTAGTCGCCCATGGGCGACTAGACAAGGAACATAGTCTAGTCTCTGATGGGCGACTAGACACTTTACAATCTAGTCGCCCATGGAAATATAGACCACACTTTATCATCCTCTCCGTCCTATCTTTTCTAAGATGTCTCTTATTTTGTCTAGATTGGAGTTTCCGTTAAAGTTTTACAATAAAATGGTAAACTTAATTTTGTCGCCAATACTTCAAGTCAATCGTATAAAACGACAACAATTAACTTAAACACCAACATTTTCTCGATTATATGGTTGGTTTATTACTCTTTGGAACCGAAATCGTATAAATGTATGAGGGACATTTCTCTGAAAGAAATCGTAAAATCGCTAAAATCGCAAAACAACCCGAAAGGGACTAAAACGCGATGAAAGCCCACTTACAATTTTAGATGAGAATGAAACCAATTGTAATTGGCGGTCTACCAGATTTACGCAAAGGATAAATGGAAAATAAGATAATTGTTAAGTTTCAGGATAATTACGAAAAATCGAGAAGATAAGGAAGATTTTCGCGGAAGATAAACTCGAATCATGGACAGAAAATCTAGACCACACTTTATCATCCTCTCCGTCCTATATTTTCTAAGATGTCTCTTATTTCGTCTAGATTGGAGTTTCTGTTAAAGTTTTACAATAAAAATGGTAAAATTAGTTTTGCCGCCAATACTTCAAGTCAATCGTATAAAACGACAACAATTAAGTTAAACACGAACATTGTCTCGATTACATGGTTAGTTTATTACTTTTCGGAACCAAAATTGTATAAATTTATGAGGGACGATTTCTGCGAGAGAAATCGTAAAAATGCTAAAATCGCAAAACAACCTGAAAGGGACTAAAACGCGATGAAAGCCCACTTACGATTTTAGATGATAATGAAACCAATTGTAATTGACGGTCTACCAGATTTCCACAAAGGATAAATGGAAATTAAGATAATTGTTAGGTTTCGGGATAATTATGGAAAATCGAGAAGATAAGGAAGATTTTTGCGGAAGATAAACTCGAATCATGGGCAGAAAAGTAAAGACAATAATTGTCTTGTTTTCCATTTATCCTTTGTGAAAATCCGGTAGACAGTCATTGCAATCGGGTTCACTCTCGTTTAAAAATTTAAGTGGGTTTTCATCGTGTTTTAGACCATTTTGGGTCGTTTGTGATATTAGCATTTTTTACTATTACTTTCAGAGAAATTGTCCCTCATACGTTTATACGATGTTGGTTCCACAAAGTAATAAACCAATCATGTAATCGAGACAATGTTGGTGTTTAAGTTAATTGTTGTCGTTTTACATGACTGACTTGAAGTTTTGGCGAGAAAACAAGTTTTACAATTTTTATCGTAAAACTTAAACGAAAACTCTAATTGGGACGAAACAAGAGACGTCTTAGCAAAGATAAGACATAGAGGATTATGAAGATGGTGTGGTCTAGTTGCCTATGGGCGACTAGACATTGTTAAGCCTCTTGTCACCCATGAGCGACTAGACAGTATTGCTTGTGTAGTCGCCCATGGGCGACTAGACAATGTATTCGTGTTTAGTCGACCATGGGCGACTAGATAATGTTGCTCTTCTAGTCGCCCATGGGCGACTAGACAATGTGTGCGGTTCTTCGTCGTCCCAAAACTTATTCTCTATGATTGTTCGGAATGAGTTTCCTTTGGAGGATAGTATTAGCAATCATGGATGTTGTTTTCAGGATTATCGTTTTTGACCTTAACACTAAGATCCAGAAACTAAAGGATACTCAGCTTAAATTCAAAAAGAAGGAACTGGTTTGATTTAAGCAAGAAAAAGTCACATGGGTGCATAAGGAGCTGTGTAGACTTGTCAATATCACCAAGGAAGGTTGTGCCTCTCCTCATGTCCCTTTCTTCACTTCCTGGATAAGCCACATCTTGGTTGTATCCCCTTTGGTCTCTCCTCATTCCCTACATTATTTTTTGTTTATGTTTCCTTGTTTTAGTAATTGTTTAATCATGTGTATTGCCTATTTAAAGGCTTCTCCAGCCCTTTAAACATATGAACTGAATCAATACAAGTTTCTCTCATCAATTTCGTGTGTGATAAGCTCAAATTACCCCAAGAGCAACTCTCTCAAATAAGAGATCGATTGCAGTACTTAAGGATCATATCCACAAAGACTCGATATCTCACACAATAGACTTGAGTTTTAGCCTACGCTAGGTCAGAAAATATATAGAGTAACAAGTAAATCAAGATGTTTGTTGTTTGATGGAAGGATGGATGCTACACTTAGTTTTTCAGGCAAGTGGACTATAGAGGATAGAAGCTAAGGGTATCAATCCTAAAACTCAATATATAATGCAAAAGACAACCATTTCTCGTTGCGAGTCTAATCTATTGACTAAGTCCTTGTTCCAGCTCTCGTATGTGAACTCGGAATGATTATCGATCGATTCTATTAGACTAGCGTCAATCGATGGTTTTTTAAGTCAAGCATTATGAACTAATTAGATAGGTTCACTAAGTTAATTAAACCAGCTCTTGCATGTATCTAACAACCTAGCTCAACAGGATTATGTTCAGGTAATAGACCATGCTCTCGCGTGCGCCTAACTATCCTATGATCAGATTTCTAGTTAATTACTCTAAAAGTAAGCAATAAGAACAATCATGTGATGGATACAATAAACACCCTAGCATATTTATTGTTTGGCTAATCCCTCAAAACCCTAGAAAACCCAAATATAGCAGGTGGATCTGCTCAAACATGATATTTGTCACATAAATCATAGATAAATAGATATAATTGCAATAGAATAAATATAAAAACCAAAGGAGTTCCAAGAGGTCTCTGAAGGAGTTCCTCTCTTCTCTCCTAACTAAGAACAATGAATAGAATAAAGCTTGTTAAGTTTTTTAAAGCATAGCCGTCAACAATGGCTTAGAAAACATATAAATAGGATTTTAGGTCGTCCAAAAATATTCTGGTAATTTGTGGTATTTTCTGCGCTTAAGTTGGTCTTGAAATATACTCGGCCCGTTTTCTGAAATCACCTTCAATCGACACTAAGGCTGTTCCGTCAATCGACACTCATTCATCCTCACAACAGCTTCCTCTAGCGAGACAGACTGCCCACTCTTCAGTAAACCGGGCATAAATTCTGCTACGAGATGCTGATTGACCTCAAGCCGGTTGAGTTGGAATGATAACGCAAAGATATATCTTGTGTCAAAATATGGTCTCAATCAAATAATGGGAAAGTCTCCTTCCATAGCTAAACATCTAACGCGTCTGTGCAGTTATGCATCTCAAAAACCTCTAGAAACACCAAAGTTCTCCAGAACATACCTAAACCTGAAAAAACACTCTAAAACATAATTCAAACTCATATTATAGATTCTAAAAAGCACATACACCATGGCCTAAAGGTGGTAAAATCCATGGTACATCAGTGTGCTCTCTCTCCCTTGCTTGTGTCTAAACAATATTACCATTGTAAGGAGTTAAGAATTATGTTTTAGAGGCTGCCTTAACTCTCTCTCTCTCTCTCTCTCTCTCTCTCTCTCTCTCTCTCTCTCTCTCTCTCTCTCTCTCTTAAGGCACCCTAATACTTGTAAACCTCACTCTAAAATCTCAATTTTAACTCTCTCTCTCTCTCTCTCTCTCTCTCTCTTTTGTGTTAAACCTATTCCTTGATCTAGATATTCATTCTTATAAGTTTACAAACCAATTCTCAGTTAATCTCTATTGTTTAATGCTTTACAATTATTTGCCTACCTTAATCTTAATATTTATAAGTCTATTGTGTGCTCATGCTCCATGTGGATTCGATCCCTAAGTACTAAAATTGATCCTCTTATTTGAGAGAGTAAAGTTCCTCCTATGGTAATTTGAATGATATCAATTAGTAAGCGCATGCAAGAGCTGGTTTACTTGCTTATTGAATTTGAGTTCTAGGACGGTTCTTATTTACACCCTTAGCACCTATATATTTGAGTTATGTTTACCATCATGAAACCCTAAGTCCAACATTTTCCCTATATTATTTACACAACCGATATTTATTGTTTTATTTACTGTTTTAAATATTATTGTCTAGCTTAATCTTGAAGTCTATAGTTTATTGTGTGCGAACACACCTTGTGGATTAGATCCTTAAGTACTGCAATTGATCTCTTATTTGAGAGAGTTTGCTCTAGGTTTAGTTGAGCTACATCAAATTTGGCATCGTTTCCAGGGTGCATTGGATTCGCCATATGATTTGATGGACAGAATTAAGTCTAGGTTTTTGTTTTTTTTTACTTGTACTTTTTTTTCTTTTGTTTCTCTGGTGCATGCCCAGGAACACCAAAACCAACAAGAAAGTCAACCAATTACAACCTTCGGACCCTACACATCTCGACCCCGCCATCTTCAAAGAGAAGCGAGCAACATCGACCAACCCCTCTACTATGACGATCGACACCACTCGTGAGCAAGCAATGATCAACACTTTTAAAGCATCAATCGACACAAACCCACAAATGAGCAATATGGCTATGATTATTCTATTGATTCGAGATGAGAATGGAGACATGTGTGACCCAAAAGGCCACATGGGTATTGTAGCAAGACATAGAATAGATGATGAGGGGGCTGTAGTCCTTGACTTAAGAGCATATGTTCTGGAAGCTGAGATTGATGTAGCCAATGCTCAGGCTGCAGCTAATGAGAATGTTGAGGCTGCTCGACCAAGAACGTTGGCTGACTACAACCATCCAGATTAGTTCTACGCAAACAAGTCTGCAATTCGTCATCCTACTTTCTAGAGGCACGATTTTGAGCTGAAGACTGCATATTTTACACTCGTGGGACAGCAACCTTATCATCGTCTCCCACATGAGCACCCTATTGATCAACTAGAGCATGGAGTCCCTGATGACTACCTTCTCTATAAGCTCTTCAAGCACTCACTTTCTGGAGATGCTTCATATTGGCTTAAGCAACTACCGCCAGGATCTCTTACATCCTAGACTGCCATCAAAAATGCCTTCCTGCATAACTTCTTTTATGATGCACGATCTGAAGTCTCAGGAACAGAATCTCCATGTTTACTCAGGGCTTACAAACTCTTTCAAGAGCTCGTGGATATTATTCAAGTCAATTCAGAGAGACCCGCACCATGGATTCGACAAGGTACAACTTTTATGTACCTTCTTCAGAGGTCTCACCTTAGTTTACCAACTGGCTACGGACACAGCTAGTGAGGGAAACTTCAACACAAGGAATCTAGACGAAACTGTGAGACTTATTGAGAACTTGGTATCTAGCAATAGAACCAAGAACACTGATTATGAAAGGAAGAAATCAGTACACAGTTTGGACAAAGAGCAAATGACTGAATTTAAGGCAAAGCTAGATAGTGTTCATAAACTTCTCAAGAAATAGCTTCGCAGAGGATGTGGAGGTTGTCTAAGTCGATTGTGACAGAGATGACATGGAGATTTTAAACTATGTCGGTGGTACTAGTTTTCAGAGTCAGAGGTTTGGGAATCATAGTGGCAACAAGAACTTCAAGGGCTCAGGCCAAAGAAGTAACTTCAGAAAAAACAAAACTCGCAGTACTAGAAACTCTTTAGGAACAACAACAGTGGCTTCACAAGAAACTATGGAACCTTTTGTTACCAAAGCCCTGCTCCAGCAACTCATGAAAGAAAACTGAAATCTATGAATGATCAGGTTCTTGAGGGACAAGATAAAATTGATGTGGATTTTAAAAGGAAGATTGATCTGTATATGCTAATTTGAATGATAAGTTTGAAGCTCTGAACACCCATGTGAAGAAGCTGGATACTAAATTCGTCCCCACATGTTGTGAGGAGACAGGAAGTACTGGTTAAAGGAAAAGATGAGGCTAGACATAAGCATCACGTGACTGCCACCATAGATGATGATTTTTGGCAAGTGGTGAAGCATGATAATCTTCAAGTAGTCAACATTCAAGTCGAAATCTCAATGTCGTTTGGTAGTATGCATTGGTGTCGATCGACACCAGCCGAGCAACGATCGACACCTCCTGAAGTATCTGTGGGATCTCGACAGACTATGAGCATTGATTAACACTACCCAGACGTTGAGTGACACCCTTCTGCTCCCATGACGTACCGCGTACAATTACCGGGTATCGATCGACACCGACACTATGTTATCGACACCCATCTGAAAGGCCAGCAAGACCGACGGTTGACATCATTGAGCAAAGAAATGACGGTCAACGTCCTACAGAGTATGATGCAACAGAGCCTATTATCTATCAACAGGCTGCTGAGGGACATGTTCCTATTGTGAAGAGAAAGAAGAACAAAACTCCGAAGCATATGAGGAGAGAGGCTACAAACTATGAGATGGATAATTTCACCAAGAGGGTGCTAAGTAAAGTGCCTAAACCCGGACACTAACTCTAGTGAGGTTTCTAAGATTCAACCATGAATTAACCAGGCCGACCATTTCATTTTAATTCCTTTATATTATTAAGTCAAGTTCAGACATTTTGTGATTCATTTTTCTTAGAGTCTAAAAGCTCCAGTATTAGAGCTAATAGAATAAACTAATTCTTTATTTATATCAGAAAGGATTTGCTTACAGTGAGAGTTTGCCATCCAATCTATTACAGTGTACAACAATCCTAATGAGTTTATCAAACCACCACCAATCGTTCATTGGCATCGAGTCTTCACAGCTAAGCCAGATCCTTCCCATGATCACCATCAGTTCCTGAAACCAACAAATTGTAAAGCATTTGATATGTCATGGTTTTTACCTGATTTCACCCATGATATATATATATAGTTTTATAGACTTTTATATGCAATTGGTATTGTTTTAGAGTCTTTACAAGTTCAAGTACTCATTGGAAGCAACTGGAGCTTTTAGATCATTCCGGAGCATTAAAGAATACTGAGCCGAAAACTCGAAGTCGGAACCAGAATACGTAGAAACCATCGATCGACGTCTCACCTTGGTGTCGATCGACGGTCAACACTTCCGTGAGTTAATAGAAGATTTGAAGAAATCACAATTTTACCCAAAAGTTCCATTATTTTCAAGACAACTTCATGGCCGCATTTTAGACTATTTATTAGGTTTCTTAGCATTTTGCAAGAGACACTTTTTTACAGCCCTTTTGATACTTGCAACTTTGACGGCTACCATTGGATAGAGATATCTATTCCATTTACAGACTAAGATATTGAACTCCCTTGCTTCTTATTGTTATTTCTATGCAATTCATTCATCTATTCATCATGTTTATCACAATCATGTATGAGTAGTCCATTGTTAGATTTAAGGTTATTTTACGGTAGTTAATGGCTTGCTGATGTTATGAAATTGTTAGGGTTATTCTAATTAGTTCTTTCTTTATGTAGATCTTAATGCTAATTTGAATCTGATCACCTCAACCTTAGATTATAGGATGTTGTAACGCAAGTTAGAGCTTGGCTATAACCTGAAACATGTCTTAAACAGTTTAAAACTCTAATAAGAAACGAGAGTTGAATTAGAAGTTTAGAGAACATATCAAACATAAGAATTGTATTTGCTTTGAACGACACCACGTAGTGGCCATCGATAGACACTCTGTTAAGAATCAAGAGAGTGACTTACCTAAACCTTAGAGTTTCAGTTCAGAACAACGCTTCACTAAAAGCCTTAAAATATTTTTAGTCCGCATTACTTAGTCTACCTGAGAGTACCCTAAGTCTAATCCTTCCCAATAAGTTTTACAAACTAAACCAATCCTTAAACCACTATTCATCAATTAATTCTTTCATCTAGCTTTATTTCGAAACAATAAATATGTTAAGTATTCTTAAAGTCTCTGTGGATTTGATCCCTAAGTACTATATTGAACCTCTTATTTAAAAAAGTAAAAAGTAGCTCATATTGTTAATTTGAGAGTGCATAATAAAATTTACATCAAATTTGGCACCGTTGTCGGGGACTCTTTCTTATTGCCATTAGATTTAGTTTAGAATATAGTCTAGATTTTTACTTTACTATTTCTAACCTATTATTTTTTATTCCTAATGACACAGGTACCTTTTGAAGAGAATATGGACTCTGGACGACGAGAATCAATCGACGGATCTCTCTCAGGATTGATCGACGTTCTTCCACCAACTTCGAGCGACACTCTGCTACTGCTATCGATCGATACTGATCAGCTGGAAGCAGGTAACTCCATCGATGCTGAACTTATTAATGAGGAAGTAGTTTTGAAATATCTAAATGACCATTAATCCAACGAATCCAAATCATTGATAAATAGGGGGCTGCAATCCCTGACCAAATTACTATAACTACAAAAGATGAGATTAAAATAAATTACAAATGCTTTAATACTTAAACCCCAATAGGACCTATTCCAATAGATCTGCTATCAGATTACCAGATAACCATGCAGGAAACTCTGAACTTAACGCCCATTACCTTGTTTTGATACGTAAAAATCTGTTCAGTGGCCTTTCCCACGGAACACCCAAACGATCACATCATACTTCTAAAAGACACAGTGTCTGACGGCGTTAACCGTTGCAAGATTTTCCCTTTCTCCCTTGTAGGATACGTCAGAAGGTGGCTAGACCAGCCACCACCAAGATCCCTAACTTGCTGGAAGGGTATCAGAAAACTTTTATTAATCACTTCTTCAACGAAGAGAGATACTAGGAAGCAAGAAGAGAGATTTTGACATTCCTTCAAGGTAACCGTGAATCTTTTAAAAACGCTTTGGCAAGGTTCAAAGACTACCAATTCGCATGCCCACAACATGGCTTTTCAGAACCCCAACTCATCAACACCTTTTATAGAGGACTAAACCTAGACTATCAAACCATCCTTGATACAGCCAGTGAGGGGAACTTTGGTACTCGAAATCCCAAGGACGCTAAGAGGCTGATTGAAAATATAGATTGAGGTAAAGCCTTCGAGAGGAGAGATACCAAAGGAAGGGAACCATCAACGTCCGCAGAGGAGAAGCACTTTATCCAAGTTAAAAAGACTTTGGCTTCAATATCAGTTCTTCTAGATAAACACACTCAATCCAAACAACATGGTGAGGACTATGATATTTCTGCCAGGAACAAAAGACGAGTTGAGTTCACGGATGTGATGAGTTTAAACGATCAACAATTTGGGGGGAAAATGGCAGTTTCTCAAGCAACTACGACGTAAGTGTGCTTAGACATGAAAGAAGTTCAAAATCAACAATGAATCAAATATTCACGGGAAACCGTAAGGTAGCCGCAGACCTCGATGATAAATTAGATTTAGTATACTCGGAGATGACAGAGAAATTTGAAACTCTTAAGTGAGAAAATTAAAAGGATCGACTACCGAGTTGTGAATAACACCATGTCTATCAGGAGAGAAGAAGAATTTCTACCTGGTATGACAAACACCAATCCTAGGAGTCAAATCAATGTTGTAACTTTACGAAGCGGAAAACATCTCATTCCCAATGCAAAATAGAGCATCACCATTGATGAATACGCTAGAATTGCGCAGGATGGGAAAGAAAAATCAAACCCCATTCAACTTGACATTGACGAGCATGGTCTTGAAATTCTTCCCGAAACAGAAGTATTAGATCACGCTGAAGACCTAGAGGAATTCCCTACTAACTTGAAGGAGAAAGAAACTGAACGGTCGATCGGCACTCTGGACCAAGAATCGAACAATGAAAAATCCCCAACCCAAAATTAACCGAACCGGTTAAGACTAGGGTATACCGAGCAAGAACCCCTTTTCCTGGTAGTAATGCGAAAGCGAAAAAGTTAGATTGAGAAACATGCAAGAAAGCTTTTGACAAAGTGGTCATCGAGATGCCACTTAGCGATGCTTTAAAATTTTCACCTGCAATCAAGAAATATGTGAAAAACTCAGTGTCACGAGCATTCAGTGAACATAGCATAGCATAATGATGGTATCTGAGGAAGTGAGCGCGATTATTCAAGGAGAAGCCCAGTTAGACTTCCTGATCCCGGTAGCTTTGTTCTAGATTGCACCATCCGCAATGAGAGATTCAAAAGATCACTCTGTGATTTAGGTTCTAGTGTAAACTTGATGCCTTACTTAGTTGAAATCGCCCTCAAGCGAACTCAGTTTCAGTCTACTCGTATCACTTTATTTTTACCCGATAGATCCACTAGGATTCCAGAAGGTGTACTTGAAAATGTGCCCATTTGCATTAATGATTTTCTTATACCTACAGAATTCATAGTGCTAAGATATGAGCAAGAACCCAGAAATCCCCTAATTTTAGGAAGACCATTTCTGGCTACAGCATGAAATGTCGTTGACGTCAGAGAAGGACAGAGAAGGACGCATATGTCTCAATATCAGAAAAATACCAATGGTTTTTGACATGGGAAAGAAAGTTAAGAAACCCTTGATCGATGGTCAAGCCTACTATATAGATCACCTTTCTAAATTAGCTGAAGACTCTTTTATGGATATGTGTTTTAATGGTCCCTTGGAGAGAGCAATCACATCTCCGGAAAGCAATTTTTTGCGTTGAATGATCGAGCTGAGGAATATGCGAGATTAGTGGATGCCACCAGAGAAGTAATGTATGTCGACATCAAAGAAATTGATTTATCGACTACCGTTGATCGACATGCAGAGTCTACCGTTGATCGACAGCGATCAATGACCGCAGATCAGAGTAAGGCAAAAGCACCCCAGATTGAGCTTAAACCGCTCCCATCTAGACTTAAATATGCCTTACTTTATGAAACCCCTTATCATGTCATCATCAATGCCAACCTGAATAGCGAAGAGCAAGTAATTTTCCTTAACAAGTTGCGAAAACATCGCAAGGCTATACGATATTTGTTAGATGACATTCCAGGAAATTCCCCTAATCTATGCATGCATAGGATAACCTGGAGGATGAATCGATATCATCCATTGAACATCAGAGAAGATTAAATCCCAACTTGAAAGAAGTAGTCAAAAAGGAAATCATGAAACTTCTGGAAGCATGTGTTATTTACCCGATATCAGATAGTAACTAGGTCAGTCCAGTTCATGTTGTCCCAAAGAAAGGAGGAATTATAGTGGTGAAGAATGGCAAATCGAGTTGATCCCGATGATTAGTGTAACCAGACACGGAATGTGTATCAATTACAAAAAGCTAAACGCTGCCACGCGAAAGGATCACTTTCCTCGACCTTTTATTGATCAGATGTTAGAGAGCATGCCATCAATACTATTGTTTCTCAATGGGTATTCAGGATTTTTCAAGATTCCTATACATCCCGACGATCAAGAAAAGACCATTTTCACCTGTCCTTATGGAACATTCCCATACGCAAAATGCCTTTCGGACTCTGTAACGCTCCTGCAACATTCCAGAGATGCATGATGTCTATATTCACTGACATGATCGAAAAATTCATGGAAGTTTTCATGGATGATTTCTCAGTTTACGGTCCAGATTTCAAAACTTGCAAGGATAATCTTTGCAAGGTGTTGGCAAGATGCGAAGAAAAGAATCTAGTCATAAATAGGGAAAGTGCCACTTTATGGTTAATTGTGGAATCGTTTTGGGACACATGGTCTCAGCAGTCGGTATTGAGGTGGACAGAGCTAAAATCGAACTAATGAAAGGTTTGCCACCACCAACAAACGTGAAAGACGTGGAAGCTTCTTAAGAGATGCTGGATTTATAGAAGATTCATAAAAGATTTTAGCAAGATTTCTAGACCTCTTACAGCACTCCTATGTAAAGAAGTTGAATTTGACTTCGCACCTGAATATCTAACGACTTTAAAAGAAATCAAATCGGCCCTCGTATCTTCCCCGATTGTGCAAGCACCGGATGGAAGTTTACCTTTTGAAATTATGTGTGACGCCAGCGATTTCGCTGTAGGCGCTGTGCTTAGATAGAAGAAAAGATAGAAAGTTGAACGCTATCTAGTACGCTAGTAGGACTCTCGATGATGCACAACGAAATTACGCGACAATAGAAAAAGAATTGATAGTTGTAGTGTTCACTTTCGAAAAAAATTGCTATCTAGTCGGTTCAAAAGTGATTGTCCATGCCGACCATGCTGCCTTAAAGTATTTAATGAACAAAAAGGATGCGAAAAACCTAGACTTTTAAGATGGATTCTCCTCTTACAGGAATTTGACATAGAAGTCAAGGATAAGAAAGTAGTTGAAAATGGAGTCACAAATCACCTATTTTGAATAAGAGTCGAAGACAACATCCCTATCGACGATTTCCTACCTACAAAAAATGTCTACTAAGTAGAATCGACTTTCATTGGTCATGTGCGTTTCTCGAATGAGGAAGAATCGATCGATTCCTGCAAAGAACCATCGATCGATGACATCTCTGAAGAGAAGGACGAGATGATTATTCCACTCGGTTTAAATGTCATATGCAATCCTTCGATTTCAAACATTGATTCTCCCAGAGGTAGAAGTTTAAGTCGGAGGTGTGTGCTTTGAACACTTCTGATAGAACCTAGTACGCAGATATAGTATAGTCTCTTGCAGCTGACATAGAATCAGAACTCTTTAAACGATACCACAAAAAGAAATTTTGAGAGAAATCCGAAGATAACAGTGGGATGAACCATAGCTTTACAAACTTTGTTCTAATGGCATATACAGATGATGCGTTGCTGAAAGCGAAACCTCAGATATTGTGTATCATTTTCATGGATCCGATTATGCTGGTTATTTCGTCAGTTTTAAGACAGTGTCAAAAATTTTACAAGTAGGCTTTTGGTGGCCAACCATATTTCGAGATGCTCAAACCTACGTAGAAAAGTGTGATCCCTGTCAAAAAGAGAGGAAAAATCAGCAAGAGACACGGAATGGAACATAATTTCATACTTGAAGTTGAAGTGTTTGATTGCTGGGGCATTGACTTTATGGGTCCTTTTCCTTCTTCGCACGAAAACATATACATATTAGTCACTGTAAACTACGTATCCAAATGGGTTGAAGCGATAGCCACTCCGAAAATGACGCTGATGTAGTAGTCAAACTTTTCAAAAGTATAATATTTCCCTGATTTGGAGTTCTACGAATCATAATAAGCGACAGAGGTACCCACTTTATTAACAAAGTGTTCGAAAAATTACTCAAAAAACAAAGTGTCCGCCACCCGACCCTGCGCTACTTCCTGAAGATCCTTGCCAACACTCCATTGTGCAAGATGGAGCCCAACAAGCTGAGGGTTCAGGAGCTCACATTTATGTACCAGTCATAAGAGGCTTGGTTGAGCTTCATGAGGAGGTTGTTTCAACACCAATGCGCGACCAGTAGGTGAACCTGGGGGCCATTTTTGGTGAGCATTTGGTGTCCCTGAAAGGCAAACCTTTCAAGGGATCTGGCAAAAAGAAGGAGACGGTGGGGAGCCTTAAGACACCCATTTCTTACATCTTGGGATCAGCCTTCAGGGAGCCTATATGGAGACAGAGATAGAGTACATGGATGAGGCTCACTTGACGAGGGCAGGTTGGCTTAAGGAACGACGCTTCTGGTCCTTTGTGGATGATAGGCGTCATTAGATCGAGCTTCTAGAGCACGATGTTACAGACTTCGCCGACAACCCAACACTCCTTGAGTCCAGACCGGATATGCCCCTTGCGCAATTCACTTGTTTGTATAGGTTGCAGAGGAGGAATCAGAGCAGCGCACACACCAGCAGAAGACGAGCCATCAGCAGCACCACCCCCTCTTCCAGCATTCCCACAGATTCCAGAGATCCCCATCCACGTTCATGGAGACTTCCAAAGATTCGTGGTGAGTGCACTTCACGCCATATGGGGTAGGATAGAGGTGATGGCAAGGTGCCAGTGCTTCAGCCGTCCGTGCACCAGAGAGAGGTCGCCGCCAAAAGCTCCAACACCACCACGCCAGCCATACATGGACATTACCGATGAGGAGTAGTCTTACATTTTGCTCTCCTCCTTTGTATTTCATTTTCAGACTTATGCATGAAATTATTTTTATTTCTTTTGCTTTGTTGGATTTAGAACTTACGTTTAACATATTATTGAGTGTCTAACAGTGCTAACACAAAGATAGGTGATCAGATTATGGAGATTGTAGACACTTTTTACAGTTACTTGCCGACGGGTTTATTCTGTCCGTCGAGCATCGATTGATAGTCCTTTGGTACCGTCGATCGATGGCGACTATAACACAGAGGTTCGAGTTCTTAAATCCTAACAACTAACGTATTTCCATTCCAATTTATTTAAACCTGCCAATCTCAGAATATTTTAACATTGTGACAGTGTTATTCAAGTCTCAGGGAGGTAGTTATTGATACCGTATTTTATTTTTGATGATTTATTTCTTACCAACGATTTTTAAAAACTGTTTTCTTGAGTCAAAATTAGAAATTAGGTGTAGACTATAACATTTTCCTGGAAATTTTTGTTTCACCATTTTCTAGCACCATTCTGAGATTGATTATCTTATAACACCCACACTTGCTAAGAACTTCTGAAGGAACCAAAGCAAACCTCAAACCTCAGTAACTATATTTGTTTGTTTTGGGGCTTGGTATACATAGGATCGAAATCCTATTGCATATCCGAAAGTTAAAAGTACTTTCCTTTCTGATCCTCCTCTCACCTTTCTGCAGCATCTATAAAAGAAAAGATTGAGATGATTTTCTGAGATGCAGAGGGGTAGGTACATTACCGATGATCCCACTATTCTAATTCAAAGGAATGATCACACATTGTTGGAAGCGACGGTTAGGTACAACACCGATGACCCCATTATTCGCCTACAACTTTGTCAGCTAAAAAAAAAGATAAATCAAAAATAAGATGGCAAGATGGACTCTATCAGCATCATTGTCCATTGAGTTTGAGATCTAAAAAGATTCAGATAAGAAAGAAGAGAGAGAAAAAATATTATAAAGGTTACATGTGGTTCAGACACTAGCTTGGGTAAAAATCCACGTGTTCTATGATCGATACCCCAAGGATAAAGCATGCACCCTATATTATGTATTTAAATGAGGTTAGTAGAGGGTATGTCAGATAGCTTCTGGTAGGTTGTGGTTAGGGAATATTGATTGGCTAAGCAAGGTACATGGAAATGCTCTTGATGTGGTTGCAATAGAAACTTAGGTGAAACAGTATTCTAAGGAGCTTGTAAGTCTTTGTGTTTTCAAACCTTTCACTGATTCATTTTATGGTTTGCTTGAAGGCAAGCAAAGGATAAGTCTGGGGGAGTTGATATTCATGGCTTTTACATGATTTCTCCCATGATAACCAACTTAGTCTATCTCTTTCTTTATAGAAACCTGTCAATCGTTTTTGAGCATCATTAGTCTATGCATCTTTGAATGTGTGATCTTTGCAAAGAGATATTAATTCAGATTATTATTTTCTTTTTTGGTTTTTGAAGATAGAGAATGGATCAAAACTTGGTTGATCAATTATAAGTTGATTTTTATGTTTTATGTTTTGATTATGATGGTGTTTGCTTGATTTTGCAGGGCATAACCGAGAAATAACTGATTAAACCGACATAAACCAATACCCAAAATACCTAAAACTAACCAACCAACCTGGAAAAATAAATTATACAGGTTTTGGTTATTTTTGGAATTTGAGAAGAAACCAGAACTTACTGGTATCCAAACCGAACTAAAATTATCCAATTATGAATAACCCGACTTACCGAATAAACCAACCCAAACCGAACCGTATAGCAAAACTCGCATGGATAATCTAAATCATTCTAGTCCGATTCCAAAATAATGTATATATAAATTTGGTGATGAGGATGAAAAGCTACTTTGTGGTGTTTAGACATTCGATAAATCTCACACATAGATAAGGGAAAGGCATTCAAATAATGCATGATTGTATTGTTCTCTCATATGTTCTATAACGAGAATAAAATGTTATTTTTAACATCTGTTAATAATCTTATATAAATCTAAAGAGTGTCTAAAATCACTTGCTATCAAAAATGTATAAGATTTAAGAGCTCTTTCAGTTTTCCAAGTTTTTGCTTTCAACATATTTTATAATTGGTCCCATGCAAAGTGAATGATGGCTGTTAACTAAAGGATCTCTCTTCAAATTAATACTACTCCACCCAATATATTCTTTAAATTAATACTACTCCACCCAGAACAACGACCACATCAGAAACACAGACAATGTCAAGTTGGATCAACCAATCTTACTCACTTGATGGCGAGATGGAAGAACCACATCCAACTCGCCATCAGGCGAATTGGATCAACCAGTCCAACTTGCATGATGGCGAGTTGGATGGACCGGGCCAACTCGCCTGATGGCGAGTTGGATCAGCCCTCCGACTACCCGTCAAGCGACCTATATCAGTCCTCATTAACCAAACCTTAACTTCTTTTTGGGGGCTTGATTGAACTGTGCCATGTTCCATCTCGATTGAGTTACCATTGGAACTTTACAATTAAAACCTCAAAGACTAGTTTTTTCGTATAAGTTCAAATTGGTCGTATAAAATGGCAACGGTTAACTAAACACCTTATATTCCTCAACCATATGATTAATTTTTATTATTATAGAGCCGTCATCATATCAAAGATGTTGTTTAGAAATTGTAAAAACGTTTAAGTCAAAAACGGCCCGAAAAGGTCTAAAATGCGGCTAAGAGCCAACTTACGATTTTGGACGAAATCGAGCCCAGGGTTATTGTGATAGTCTATATATTTTTTGAATTAAAAGATAAATGTCAAGTTTCAAAGAATAAACACGAAGATCGGGGAAAATGGAATATTTCCACAAAGCGATAAACTAGACCTAAGGGTGAAAAAGGAAAGGACGACCGACCTAGAAGGCATATATAAGGGAAACTAAAGCAAGAAGTGTCGGGATCCGAAGAATGAGACTTAGAGAATTCTTTTTAGCTTATAAGAACTTAGAACTTAGGTGGTTAGACTAGCAAGGTTATTCTTAGAACGGTTTTCTCGCTTATGTTCTGTGATTCTCTTTGTTTGCAATTCTCTATTCATCTTGTTTTCGGTGAAATCTTGTAGCTTTGTTCTTGTCAATCAATAAAAAGCATCCGTGCAACTTACTATCAATATTCTGTTATCTTTTTCTTTTTGTATTTGAGTGTTTACGCAGATAACTCGGGTCCTCTGGGAAAATTAGGATTTCCTGATTTTCCTTATTTTACTTATTTTACAAAGATCGAACGTGCGAATTTCGGTTCTCACAACCAATATGATATATGATGCAACCCTTATCATATACACCAGTCTCATACATAATACATGGAGAGTAGTGAAAATATTAGCTAAGCTACTGATCAATGCTTGGCTATATGCAGTTTCAAGGCTTTATGGGTATGATTTATGAGGTTCTGGACCGAGAGAGGAGAAGGAACCTTGATACGTCTTGGAAACAACTTGAAAAAAGAAGATACAACCATCTGGACGAGTCTATAGAGGACAAGTTGATTGAACCAAAGACGGGTGACTGAGCGAACCTAAGCATGGTCATAAAGGTGCAACCGACTGGACAAGAAACAGAGAGGAGATGAGGAGCAACGTACATGAGCTCAGTCTGAGTTATGGAGACCAGTTTCTTCAGCCAAGTGGACCTAAATAACAAATAAATCAAGTCATGAAGTTGCTGGATCGGCCGCGAATTGAAAATGGGCGAAACAAGGATTTTTCTGCCTAAAGGAAGAAGAATCTCGATTCACTTGTTTCCTGGGCTGGACCAACAACATATGCATGTGCCAAGGCCCATCATGAAGATTTTCATTACTTTTTCAGTTCATGGAAGATCCTGCAAAGGATTTGTCTGAAGAAGGGTCTTACAGCCCATTAAAAACAAGAATCGACCACCTTGGGCTTTATTTAGTCGAATACTAAGGTTCAGTGTATTTAGGCTTTTATTGAGTTTTGTAAACCTATTAGGCTTTGGTTTGGTGTTTATAAACCAACTAGGATTAGATTTGGTTCTCTTAAACCTATTTAAATTTTGTTTGGGTTTTCCTCTTTAGATGAGAATTAGGGTTTTCTACTTAGAGTTTTTATGTCTTGCCTTTATATAAGCCAAAGCAAGCACATATGTAAATTCACCAAATATTTTAATAAAAACCCCAAAGCTTTGGCTTTGTTTTGTCTCCTTTGGAGGCTTATACCTTGTCTATTCACATGGTCATATCCATCTTTAGCACCAGGAAGTTTACTTTTCCGTACATGATATCCATCAGGCATCATAAATGAGGTTACTCTCGTAGATAGCCGACGCAAAAAAAAAAAAAAGTTAAGGGTATTCAATAACCCTTTCATGAAGTTCATCACGTCCGTCCTAGATTGTTAAAGCTCAAGGGTCCATTCACTCTCCTTCAAGTGTTATTGGGATGAGGTTTTCATTTCCAAGGTTGTATTAAATGGTATCAGAGCCATTTGAAGGTTTAGGGTTTGATAATTATAACCAAGCATCACACGTTTCATCATGTACCCAGCAATGTTCTATATTTCTTAGAGAAACAGGAATAGAAGGCTGAACAACCAGGAACAATGGAGTTGTTGCAAAGAAGAGAAAGAGTAATTTAGATTCCACCCTTCTATGGATTGTTTGATCAAGATACATACATAGAATGGGAAAAGGATATGGATTTAGTGTTTCACTACTATAGGTACACAACAGAGAAGTAGGTTCAGGTAGCAACTACTGGCTTATATGGATATGCACTTGACTAGTGTATCTGATTTCTAACAATAGAAGACGAAGTGGAGAGGGACAAGTTTCTTCTTGGTATGAGATGAAGATCATCATGAACAAATGATTTGTAGCCAAGAGGTATGGTCAAACTGATTTGGAGCGGTTGAAAAGAAAATCTCGATCAGCTAAAGAACGTGGTGGGACATCCAGAGATGAATCAAAGACATACTATAGTTGTGAGGCACAAATAAAGTCCTAGATACATCAAGAATATCTTGATGAATTGCAAAGTCCACTGTTCAAGGAACACCCCAAAAACATGATAGATGAATAAATTAGTGAAGTGATGCAACACCTACAACTGAGGTCAGTCACACGATCAACTTCAGGAGTTGTTGAGTCATTTTTTAATAAGAAGAAACCAGTGGAGAAGAAAGAAGAGACTGAACAGAAATCAACCACTTCTTTACAAGAAAACAACTCGGCCATTCAGCTAAGACAAGAGGAGAAACAACCAGCCATGTGTAGTCATGTGATTGATTTAATCAAATCTGAAGAGCGGGAGCTTGATGAGGAACTTGTAGTTCATAAAGACTCACATGAGACTTTGATTGAACAAGGTGGATTCATTTGTTCTTTTTCTTGTGAGTTACTGATCCAACCTCTTGTGTGTTCAACTGAAACTTGTGGAGCATATGATATTTTTCAAGGGACTGCAACACATTCTCTTTGCGCCAGGAGGAGAGGCGTGGACACAAATGAAAAATAGCAATACACTGGTCCAACGAACAGCCATCAAGAAGCTGAGCTTAGACTGTCCACTCATCCTTATATAACCGAATTTGAGGTCAAATCTTTTTAAAGGAGGAGGGGATAGCGTGATCAAGTGCTTGGACAAGCTGGATTCAATGATCCAAGGTGGGGAGTAAGAAGATAGCATGCCCTTAGCTAGTTCCACAAAGGAACAAGATGATACTAGATTCTAGACGTGTCAAAGGCAAACCATGGATGAAATGGGAGTATGGAGATTTTTTCACAAGACAACTTGATCCTATGGAATTCTCCAGTCAAGCAAAGTTGAGTTGTGGTCGTGGTGTCTTGAGACAAAAAAAGGAGCATCTTCATTCCTGCTCATATTGGGTTGCTTCGACCACCTAACAATCAAAGGAGAATCTTGAACAATTCAGAAAGACCAATGCAAGTTACAAAGTTGAGATTGTTAGGAAATATCGGGTCAAATTTTGCGGGAAATCAGAATTTGCGGGAGCGGGAAGACACACACAAAATTGTTAACGGAGTTTGGCCAACCTTGCCTACGTCTCCGGACCTGCTACCGATCTTTTATTATTAACCCGGGAGAATTTACAAAGCTCTCAACACACCCCCGATCCCAAATACACTCAAGAAATTATAATAATTTCTTAAAAGAAAAGAAAAGATTTTTTTTTCTCACGTTCTTCTCTTCTCTCTCGTTCTCTCTTCTTCTTCCTTTGTAGTTTCTGAATTTTGGGATGAGATTTCTTCATCACCTTCAATGGCTATTTATAGAGGATGAAGCTTGGTTGGTGGCCAACAATGGTTGACAAAACTCAGCCATAATTTTTGACATTGATTCTTTGCGCCGTTATCACCGACCGCACCGTCCGCGTAATCACCGGCCACAATCACCGGCCAAAGAAAAAAACGTGCTCCAACAATCTCCCACTTGAAGACTGATTTCAATCTGTCTTCACACCTTGATCAATGTAGCAGGTCTTCTCAGCTTGTTACTCCAACAAGCCAACTGAGGTTGCACACAACCTCAGCTTCTCGCACGTTACAACCTTCGTTAGCATGTCTGCCGGATTCTTACTTCCAGGGATCTTCTCAAGCACCAACATTTCATCTTCTAAAGCTGATCTGATGAAATGATACCGACGATGTATGTGCTTTGTCCGAGCATGGTAAACCGGATTCTTTGCCAAATCGATGGCACTCTTACTATCACAGTACAACACACTTTTCCCTTGGTCATGGTCCAACTCTTGTAAAAAAGACTGTAACCAAATCATCTCTTTTGTTGCCTCCGTAACTGCAACATACTCAGCTTCACAACTTGATAGAGATACAATTTTCTGCAACTTTGAAACCCAACAAATTGCAGTACCACCAAAAGTGTAGACATATCCGGTTGTGCTCTTTGTGCTGTCAATGTCGCCTCCGTTGTCAGCATCAACATATCCCTGCAATCCCATCTCAGACTTTGTGAAACATAGCGACAAACTTGGATTCCCTTTCAGATATCTGAAAATCCACTTCACAGCTTCCCAGTGTTCCTTTCCTGGATTGCTCATAAATCTGCTAACGACTCCCACTGCATGTGCAATGTCTGGCCTTGTACATACCATCGCGTACATCAGGCTCCCTATAGCAGAAGCATATGGAACTTTATCCATATATGCCATCTCGTCTTCCGTCTTTGGAGACTGATCCTTGGATAACCGAAAATGACTTGCCAGCGGAGTATTGACTGGCCTCGCATCATCCATGTTAAATCTCTTGAGGACTTTCTTCACATACTCCTCTTGTGATAGCTTAAGACCCTCCTTGCTTCTACTGATTCTCATCCCTAGAATCTGCCTTGCTTCTCCAAGGTCTTTCATCGCAAACTCTTCCGAGAGTTTCGTCTTCAAGCTATTAATCTCATGCAAGTCTGCTCCTACGATCAGCATGTCATCCACATATAGGAGTAGTATCACGTAGGACTCTTCAAACCTCTTGAAGTAACAACAGTGGTCAGCTTCACACCTCAAGAAACCGACGCCTTTTATAAAGCTGTCAAACCTTTTATACCACTGTCTTGGAGCTTGTTTCAAGCCGTACAAACTCCTCTTAAGCTTGCAAACAAGGCTTTCTTTTCCTTTGACCTCAAAGCCTTCGGGTTGCTTCATATAAATTTCTTCATCCAAATCACCGTGAAGAAATGCCGTCTTCACATCCATCTGCTGAAGATGCAAATCCTCCTTTGCTACCAGTCCAAGAACCGTTCTAATAGTCACCAACTTGACTACTGGAGAAAAGATTTCAGTGTAGTCAACGCCTTCTTTTTGTTGGAATCCTTTCACAACAAGCCTCGCCTTATAGCGCGTACTCCCATCAGGTTCTTCTTTTATTCGGTAGACCCACTTGTTATGCAATGCCTTTTTCTCCTTAGGCAAATCTGCTAACTCCCACGTGTGATTTGATAACAACGAATCCATCTCGTCGTTCATTGCAAGCTCCCACTTGATCGACTCATCAACTTGCATAGCCTCCTCATAACATTCAGGCTCGCCTCTATCTGTGAGCAGAATGTAGTTAAGCGATGGAGAAAATCTTACAGGCTTTCTGATGATTCTACTTGACCGTCGTAACTCTGTGACTGGTGTATACGGGACCACTTCAGAATCATCATCCTCAACAGCCTCACCACTCTCTTCTTGAGAGATTTCTTCTTCTGTTGTTGTTGTATCCTGTGGCAACTCCGGTGTCACGATATCTCCTAGGTCAACAACTTCTGGCTCTTTCCTCTCTGAGCCTTCTTTTAGCTTATCCTTGTACAACGCTTCTTCGTTGAACACAACATTCTTGCTGCGGATGATCTTTCGATTTTCATCATCCCAAAACCGGTAACCAAACTCCTCGTTACCATAACCGATGAAGTAACACTTCTTCGACTTTGAGTCAAGTTTACTTCTTGCAGCATCGTCAATGTGAACATAAGCTAAGCAACCAAATACCTTTAGATAAGAAAGGTTTACTTTCTTGCCGCTCCAAACTTCTTCAGGGATCTTGAATCCCAACGGCACCGACGGTCCTCTATTTATTAAGAAAGCTGCGGTACTGATTGCATCTGCCCAAAACGTCTTTGGCAATCCACAGTGCAATCTCATGCTCCTTGCACGCTCATTCAAGGTCCGGTTCATCCTTTCTGTTATTCCATTCTGTTGAGGCGTTCCCGGAATAGTCTTCTCCATCTTGATTCCATTATCAGCGCAATATCTCTTGAACTCCTCGCTGATATACTCTCCACCATTATCAGACCTTAAACACTTCAACTTGAGATTCGTCTCAATCTCAACCATGGCTTTCCATCTCTTGAAAACCGAGAACACTTCAGACTTGTTCTTCATGAAGTAAACCCACACCTTTCTTGTGGAGTCATCGATAAAGGTCACATAGTAGCACGAACCACCCAGCGATGCAACAGGAGCGGGTCCCCACACGTCAGTGTGCACCAGCTCTAACTTCTCAGATTTTGGCTCTCTTCCTCCTTTAGAGAAACTAACTCGTTTCTGTTTTCCAAGGATGCAGCTTTCACACATCTGATGATCCAGCGTCTTCAGATCCGGAAGAGCGCCATTTTCCACCATGAGTTTCATCCCTTTCTCACTCATGTGCCCCAACCTACAATGCCACAACTTGGTCTGTTTGGCATTCTCGACAACAGCAACAGTGTCTTGATAACTCGTCGTCATATAGAGAGTGCCTCTTTTATGACCTCTTGCAACCACCATGGAACCTTTCCTGACTTTCCAGGCTCCACCACCAAAATTGACATCGTGCCCCGTATCATCAAGTTGACCTACTGAGATCAGATTTCGCATCAACTTTGGCACATGTCTAACCTTCGTAATCTTCCACACACGTCCATCTGACATCTTCAGGTTGATATCTCCAATGCCAACTATGTCCAAAGGTAACCCATCAGCAAGATATACCTTTCCGTAATTTCCCGCAACATAATTCTCCATAATGCTATGGTGCGGTGTTGTGTGGAATGACGCTCCTGAGTCAAGAACCCATGAATCAATAGGGCTATCAACATAGGAGATTGACGCCTTGGTGGTATTTGCAGCTGCATCACGAGCCTCACTTTTCCTCGGGGAATCAACAGACACTACTAATGCATCAGCAATCTCACGTGTCACTGCATTGGCTCCGTCTCTCTTGTTGTCTTCCTTCTTAGGTGGTGCCCGGCAATTCTTCTTAATGTGGCCTGTTTTTCCACAATTCCAGCACTCCGGAGGCTGTCTGAATTTGGACTGACCCCATCCATTCCTTGACTTCGATCTGCCTTTACTCCGGTTACTTCTGTCTAGGTTTCGTCCTCTGTTTTCTACGTTGAAAGCAGAGCTCGTGGATGTCTCCCCAGAGTCTATCCTTCGAACTTCCTCAGCAAGGATACGATCTCTAACATCATTAAATTTAAGTTTCTGAGTGCCGACAGAATTACTAACCGCTGCCCTCATCGGCTCCCAACTATTTGGCAGAGATGCCAACAGGATCAATGCGCACACTTCATCATCAAACTCGATTTCAACGGATGACAGTTGGTTGACAATCGTGTTGAACTCGTTCACATGTGCGGCAACCAGGCCACCTTCTTCCATCTTCAAATGAAAGAGCTTCTTCATGAGAAACACCTTATTATTTGCTGAAGGTTTCTCATACATATCCGAGAGAACTTTCATGAGCCCTTCCGTGGTCTTTTCCTTCGCAACGTTGTGAGCAACGTTTTTCGACAGTGTTAACCTTATAACACCCAGAACTTGTCTGTCAAGGAGCTCCCACTCGTCCTGATCCATCTTCTCAGGCTTCTTGCTCAGCGGTTGATGGAGCTTCTTTCCGTACAGATAATCTTCAATCTGCATTCTCCAAAATGCATAGTCTGTACCGTCAAATTTCCTGATACCGTGTGCCGAACCGTCTTCGCCTCCCATCGTTTCTGAAACCACCGTGTTTAAAACACCTCTGTCGACGAACCGATGTTACCGACAAAATTCACTATTCACGAAATCACTATTCACGTGAATAGTAACCTGACAAATTTTGACCGATCACCGTAACTCAAGCTCTGATACCAGTTGTTAGGAAATATCGGGTCAAATTTTGCGGGAAATCAGAATTTGCGGGAGCGGGAAGACACACACAAAATTGTTAACGGAGTTTGGCCAACCTTGCCTACGTCTCCGGACCTGCTACCGATCTTTTATTATTAACCCGGGAGAATTTACAAAGCTCTCAACAC
The DNA here is from genome assembly GCA_905132765.1 of Moricandia arvensis. Lineage (NCBI taxonomy): Eukaryota > Viridiplantae > Streptophyta > Magnoliopsida > Brassicales > Brassicaceae > Moricandia > Moricandia arvensis. The sequence continues at coordinate 62,620 of CAJHQP010003085.1, forward strand.
ACCCCCGATCCCAAATACACTCAAGAAATTATAATAATTTCTTAAAAGAAAAGAAAAGATTTTTTTTTCTCACGTTCTTCTCTTCTCTCTCGTTCTCTCTTCTTCTTCCTTTGTAGTTTCTGAATTTTGGGATGAGATTTCTTCATCACCTTCAATGGCTATTTATAGAGGATGAAGCTTGGTTGGTGGCCAACAATGGTTGACAAAACTCAGCCATAATTTTTGACATTGATTCTTTGCGCCGTTATCACCGACCGCACCGTCCGCGTAATCACCGGCCACAATCACCGGCCAAAGAAAAAAACGTGCTCCAACAGAGATCATGTGCTAACATGTATAAGAAAACTCACGTCTACGTTCTGAATCAAGTGGTCCAAGGAGAAATGATTTCAGTCCATGGAGAAACACTGTTAATGTCTCTTTGACTAGGTTTAAATCCTTGAGGGGAATCAAGCTAAGCAAAGAGGAGGCTTCAATTGTTGGAAACGTTTTAAGACATGTGAAGGGCTTGCAAAGCTTTTTATTTGAGCCTGTAGGGAAGCATCATGTAATGAGGTTTCACAGGACCAGAACAGAGCAGTTGGAGTTGAGTGATCAAGGTTTCGTCATCTTACAAGGCTCAGATTTGAGGTCAATCCTTGTAAAGGGAGAGAGGATGATGCGTCCATGATCAGCCTGACCAATCTCAAAAGCAAGACATGGATACCAATGAAAGGATTATCTAAGCTACTGATCAATGTGTGGCTAAATGGGCAGCTTCAAGGCCTTAATTGTATGATCTATGAGATTCTAGACTAAGAGAGAGGAAGGAACTCTGATACGACTTGGAAAAAACTTGAAAAGGAAGATGCAACCATATGGAGGAGTCTGGAGGGGACGAGCTGATTGAACCATGAACGAGTGAGCTAAGCGAACCTGAGCAAGGCGATAAAGGTGCAATTGACTGGACAAGAAACAAAGAGCAGATTAGGAGCAACATAACTTAGCTCAGTCTGAGTTATGGGCACTAGTTTCCTCATCCAGGTGGGCGTAAAGAACAAATCAATCAAGTCAAGAAGTTGTGATCATGCCAGAATTGAAGATTGGCAAAACAAGCTTTTTCGGTCCCAAGGAGGAAGAATCTCGATCCACTTGTTTCTTGGGCTTGACCAACAAAATGTGCACATGCCAAGACCCACCAGGAAGAGTTTCACTACTTCGTTCAAGTCATGGAAGATCTTGGAAAGGAGTTGGCTGAAGAGGGACCTTATAAGCCCATTAAAAACAAGGATCGACCTCCTTGGGCTTTATTTGGTCGAATGGTAAAGTTTAGTGTATTTGGTCTTTTATTCAGTTTGTAAACCTATTTGGCTTAGGTTTGGTGTTTTATAACCAACTAGGAGTAGTTTTGGTTTTTTTAAGCCTATTAGAAGTTGATTTGGTTTTACCTTTTTAGATTAGGATTAGGGTTTTCTAATTAAAATTTTTATGTATTGCCTTTATATAAGCCAAAGCAAGCATATATGTAATTTGTCAAATCAAGTGGTTATATCCATCTTTAGCGCTAGGAAGTTTACTCCTCCGTATGTGCCGTTCATCAATCATATGTAAACTAGGTTACTTTCGTAGACAGCCAATGCAAAACAATTTAAGTGTATTTCATAACCTTTTTATAAAGCTTATCACGTCCATCCTAAAATCCTTTCCAAAACCATATCAATAGATTGAGAATGTGAATCTGAAAAATAAAGATTTAAACTTTATACATGGGAAACGTTGAGCTCTCCCCTTTTATAAGAAAGATGACATTTAGTTTGGATTCACAATGTCACAATGTCAAAGTCGGGTGGAAAAAGGTTGGTTGGGTTACAGGTCAGATATGATCAAAATTGGGATTTTGTTTGGTTTAGGTGACTAATATTATTTGGGTAACAATGAACCATTAAATTATGGACGAAGTATTAGTTTCGTTTATAACCGTTATATTCTATTTGGTAAATAATAAACCAAATGTATTGGTGTATGTTTGGGTTTTCGAACCATTTTTACATGTGTAAATTTGTTTCAATTTTTTAAGTTGTGAAGATGTGCATTTTCAACTTTTAAATGTGGAGATTTAGAATGAGGTGCAACTTGGTGCGGCCTCAGGTAGCTAAAACAGTTGATACCTCTTGATTAGGTCTTGAATTGAAGCCTCGTCCCAAAAGATGACTTGAAGGCAAGTTTGGTGTGTATCCTAGAGCCTTTGTAGCTCTTGGACGTAGATGATGATAGATGATGATGATGATGATGATGATGATGATGATGATGATGATGATGATGATGATGATGATGATGATGATGATGATGATGATGATGATGATGATGATGATGATGGACTTCTCTTTAAAGTTGTGGAATGCTCTAAAGATGTGTAACGACTCTTCAGACACAGGTGCGCCCTGCTTAGTGTCTAAGATGTATCACAGACGATCACTCGACCTAGTGTGATGATAAGACCTTGCCCACCACGTGAACAAGAAGGGGTGTCTCCTAAAGGAGACTCGAAAACAAAAACAAAAGCTTAGGTTTTTATTATAAAAGTGCGTAAGTACATTATGTGCAGAGCTTTGGCTTATAAAGACAATACTCAAAACCCTAACTAGAAAACCTTATTCCTGATCTAAAAAGGAAAATCCAAAACCTATTTCTAATGGGTTTATGAAAGCCCAACCCTAAACCTAAACCTAAACCTAAACTAATGGGTTTAAAAAGTGCAGAAATCATAAATACACCTAATCTAAGCAAACCGGCCAACTTGAACCAAGATGGTCGATCCTTCCATTTCTTGGGCTTGAAATGCCCTTGTTCAACCATCTCCATCTTGAATTCGACCCAAGTTGCTTCTGATCCGTTCCACTTGTTCCTTATGTCCATTTCATTGATGCTAATGATCTTCCTAGCCCAAGTAAGCTCTGATCCATATGCTTCTTCTTTAGCTTCAGTGTCGACCATTCCACTCTCTCCCACTCGTCCATATTGCAAGATGTTGATGTTTGCAAGCTCTTGTTCGAGTAATGATCATTTCATGGTCGTTCATTTTCTTTTGGTCGAACTACGTTGTTGTTGACGGTTGATCCAAGTAGTTCCAAGGCGGCAACAAAAGCTCTCATCTTCTCTCTATCCAATAACTCATGATTAATCCAATAATCTCCATATCTAGACCTTTGAACCACACCTTAAGTAGTGACCTAGCTGGCTCACACATGACCTTTAAATCCTTTAAGTTGAGGCTGATTCATATCGCACCATCCCCTCCTCCATTAAAAGGATTTGTCCTCAAATCCAGTCCATCTAATAAGATAGAACCGTCCATATACTTTTCCATATGTGTTGTGCCTTCAGCTAGTGTGTTTTCAGTGCTCTTGTGTACCTTTGGCTCTCCAAGTTTGATTAAGAGGCTCATTGGGTGTTCGGGTGGCCGAACAAGTCCAATGTGGCTGAGGATGAGTATGTCTCGATCATCCCTTATATCTCCACGACTCCACCACATTTTAGCTTGATTATAATGCTCCTTAGGGTCTGGTGGACGAGTTATGTTGCATCATTTTCCCATGTTAAGCTTTGGTTTGTTTTTGGTCTTCCTAAGTTCCAGCAGTGTCCATCTCAAGTTGTCTTGATCAGTTGTGGCACTAACCATGAACGTGTCCTCCTTGTATTTGCTGCTTGCTCTGGACATACCATTCTCTCCTCCTTCAAAAGGATTTGACCTAAAATCCCGTTCTTCAAGGAGGATTGGAAAGTATAAGCTGAGATGCTTGGCACCTGTTCTTTGAACCAGGATGCTGATATTATTCTTATGCACACACGCCCCTCTTCCTAGTTAAAAGATGATATGTTTCAGCCCTTGTACAAACCCTAGATTCTTCATAAGATTGAACTGAATACATACAAGAGGTTCTATTAGTAAATCACAAGAAAAAAAGTCTAATGAATTCACCTTGTTCAATCAAATTCTTAGGTGACTCTTTATGAACTACATGTGCCGCATCAAGTCCTCTTTCTTTAGTCTTGAATAGATCAATCACGTAATCACACATGGCTGGTTGGTTCTCCTCTTGTTTCATCTGAATCCCCAATTTATCTTCTTGCAAAGAAGTGATCAGTTCCAGTTCAGTCTCTTGTTTCTTCTCAGCATATTCCTTCTTATAACACCTTGATTCATCACTTACTGATGCTTGTCTTGGTATTGACCTCAGTTTTGTTTTTTGAATCACTGCAGTGAGTGATTGATCTATAATACTCTTGAGGTAATCCTTGAATTGTTTGCTTTCTAAATAGTCAAGATAATCAATATGTGTTTGAAGTAGCTGCGAATTTCTTTGGGGATCACGACCATAATAGGTCATAAGCTCTCCTTGGGCTGTCTCAGGCGTGCCCTAATGGTTGCATGTTGGGTGATTGGATACTCTTTCTGAAGCTCAGCCTGCTTCTTATTTCTTCTCCTCTATTGCAACAACTCCCTTGTTGCTTCGCGCTCAGCTTTCTCCTTAAGTTTTCTTTTGCTTTCAAAAGAAGACACTGAAGATTGCAGGGTATATGATAGATTCTTGTGATAATTAGGTCAAAAGAAAAACCTTAAACCTTCAAAGGGCTCTAATACCACTTGGTACAGCCCTGAAATGGTTGTCTCTCCATGGATCACTTGAAGGGGGCATGGGTGGATGAAAGGTGATGGATATGGTCTTCTCCTTAGAACCATGAGATGCTCTAAAGATGTTTTCATGCCCCTAAGACACAGGTGCACCTTGCTTGGTGTCTAGGATGGATCACAGAAGATCACTCTTCTTATTGTGATAAAAGTTGTTCACACATGAACAAGATAGAGAAGTCTCCTTAGAGACGATTGTTTGAGCCAAAACTTACTTTATTGACTAATGGTTGATTGTTTACATGGAGGCTCGTGGTTACATAAATAAGAAAGAACAAAACGAAATCCTAAGCTAAAAAAAACCTAAACCAAAACCAAGTCGGTTTAGTAAAAATCGTATCCTAATCCTATTGCAAATTGGTTTAAGATAACCAAACCTAATCCTAATTGGTCTCCAAAAACATTCCAATATATATACACATTACATTACAAAACATCATTGTTTGTGCATGCACAAAAAACATCAATGTTTGTGCATGCACAAAAAAACATCATCATTTGTACATGCACAAACAAAACAAAGATTAAACACTGAATAACTTAGTTTTATATTAAGAAAAATTACCAAAATCGTAAAACAAAAAACTCAAACTTTAAAATCTTTTTAAAGATAAGAGTAATCCCACATCTTACACCAAATTCATATCCTATAACTAAATTTCCCGTACCAAAAGCTTAATTCTCAAATGGACATGTGAAAAAAATAAAGGAATCACCTTTTGATTATGGGCTTTTTGCAAATTTGACTCAAAACTCAAAGTCAAACACAAATATAACATCTCCCTTTTTTGTCATATTCTCCCCACATGTTCACATTATTTACGAAAATGCCATTAAATTTTTTATTTTTTTGAAAATGGCTTTTTTACTCTCTCAAACTCATCATCTTCAAGTATTTACAAGATTGTCTATGCTATCAATACACCAACCACCATAAACAACCAATTTGAAGCTCTTAATGCATCTAAATCTATTTACACTCTCTCTTTTTCAATTGTTATGAACTAAAAACAACATCTCTTTCACTTTGTCTCCATATTCATCCAAAAAACTCAAGCTTTTGATTCAAATTTTTTTATGGTTGGTAGAGCCATTCAAGCATACTATTCTTGGTGGGTTACTTTCGTTTGAGGTTATGGGTGGTTGGAGAAGACATGTGTGCTAAGGAAGTCATCTCACCAATTTAAGGTATGAAATTGAAATTTTTTTCTAGATTTGTTCGTGTAGAAGACTTACACGTAAGTCGTCTGGCTGTAGAAGACTTGCGGGTAAGTCTTCTGGTCAAACGGACGACTTACCTGTAAGTCGTCCAGCTTTGTTTGTTAAAAAAAATCTAGAGAATACCCTAGACGACTTACTAGTAAGTCATCTAGGATAAACGGGTTTGTTTTGCATTTTACCGAATTGTGTCATATATTTGACTTTTCCTGGATGACTTACCAGTAAGTCATTTCTGGGAAAACAAAAATTTCAATATTTAATTAAAGCTAGACGACTTATATGTTAGTCGTCTAGCTTTAATAAAATATTAAAATTTTTATTTTCCCAGAGACGACTTACTGGTCTCAGGTTACTTTTGCAATTGGAAAATAAAACTTAAATATTTAACTTTTCCCAGATGACTTACTCGGAAGTCATCCAGTCAGACGACTTACTTGAAAGTCGTCTGTCTTACTTGAAAGTCGTCCAGGATACGCAACGTCGTCCAGATTTTTTTTCGATATTCTGGTCAAACCTTGCTTATCTCAGACGACTTTATCGGCAGGCGTCTACCGGGACGAATTTCAAGTAAGCCGTCTAGGAAAAGTTGAATATCTAAGTTTTATTTTCGAATTGCAAACTAACACGAGATGACTTACAGATTAGTCATCTAGCTTTAATAAAATATTAAAATTTTGTTTACCCAGAGACGACTTACTGGAAGTCGTCCAGGAAAAGTAAAATATCTGACACAATTTGGTCAAATGCAAAACTAACTTGTTTATCCTAGACGACTTACTGGTAAGTCGTCTAGAATATTTTTTTTAACAAACAAAGCTGGATGACTTACAAGTAAGTCATCCCATTTAAAAGTCAATTGCAAAAATGACATGTTTGGACGACTTACCAGTAAGTTGTCTATGTCTTCCAAACGACTTAACCGTCAGTCGTCTGCGTCAATGTTTAGTAAACTTTCATTTTCTCTATGTTTACTAATGTGTTTTATTTTGAATTTTTGTAGATGATGCGTAAGTTACATGCACTGTATGGAGAATGGTTGTTGAAAGATTATTATTGGGATTTTGTGGTCGATATTTCTTATATTAAAATTATTTTGTGAACTTTCTTTTTATGAAATAAAATTATGTATGTGATATATTTTCTTTTTAAAAATTATTTTTTTATACATATTTTCGTTTTCAAAATTTGTGGTTCATTAAATAATTGTAGTATATATATATATATATATATATATATATATATATATATATTATTTGGAAAGATAGTAAAGAAAAATAAAACTAGATTAAAAATAAATAAAAAATTAATAATGGCAAGTAGATATAATATTTTTGGTATATTGAGGGTATCTCTGTAATCAATCATCGTAAGAACTAATGTGAGCGGAAAAAGTAGGAAACTAACTTTTTAAATTATATTATAGTGATTTGTAATACTAATCTTGTTTGGTTTAATTTTATTTTTTCATTAATGTCATTAAATTTTCACTCTTTCAACTTCTTAAGGTTTGTGTTATATCCAAATATGATCTCATACTATATCAATACAATTAAAATAGAAATCTCTTTTTTTTAGATTTACCCTTAGTTTTACTTAGGATATTACTTTTTCTGCCATTATGATTTTGTGTAGAACTAGATTTTTTTATTTGGTAAATGAAAACAGAACCAACTATATATCTTACATGTAAACATAACGCAATACGTATTATGATTTAAAGTTTGGGGGATTTGCTAAATAATTCAAAATTTGATTTCAAATGAAAAAGTATATCCCAACTCAAATCAAATGCAAAAATAACTCAAAAAGTTAGTGAAATTACAAACACCCCCTCATGACTAAACAAAAAAACAGTATTGTAGTTTACTATCAAAAATAATTTATAAATTTTATAAGAAAATATTGATTAGTAAAAAATCATAATACTATAATTATAGACATTTATAAATGATATACTATAAATGTAGATTTACTAAAATTGAATAGTTCTCAACATAGATGAGTGAATGTAAGTTATCATGATATTCTTTGGTTTAGGGTTTGGTAATTATGTTATAGTATTGTACATGTTTTTAGGGTTATATTGTGATATCTTAATTTTTTTTTTCAAAATCTAAATTTGATCTATATGTGTTTAGTTTTGTAAATATTAAAAAATTTATAAGTTTATTCTAAGTTTAATAAAGTTTTTGTATGTGATTTAGTAATATATTTGATTTTAGGGTTTTTGAAGACTTAAAATTTTGAAGATATAATGAAATAGAAGACTTACTTGAAGACTTAACTATCATTTCCCGCTTAAAATATTACAAGAATTTAGGTTTTCCGCCAATTGTTAAGTCTTCTAATAAGTCTTCCATAAGTCTTCCAATGGAAGTCTTAAGTCTTCCATAAGATCTAATGTATTTGATCTTAAATATAATTTAATAATTTCGTAAAACTAATTTGTTTGGGAAAAAAATAATAATCATCTAATTATAGACATTTTAAGTGATGTAAATTTAGATTTTAAAGTTTATTTAAGTTTTATAATTTTTTTGTTTCTAATTAGTTAGTTATTTTGAGTTTAAGGTATAAATGACTAAAGTTTTTCAACAAATAATGCACTAGAAGACTTCCGCGGAAGTCTTCCGGGTGAATAGTAAACTTAGGGTCTAGAAGACTTTCAAGTAAGTCTTCGAGGAGGTATTCTATCATAAGACTTACTTAAAACTCTTCTAAATAAAAAAATAATTAATTTTATTAGAATTTTTGTCTTTTTATATAAAGAAAAATTTACACATTATGTCTCTTCCTCTCAAATGGTTGCAACAAAATGTAATTTTCTCATACTAGAACTCTCCAACTTCTCTCTAATCTGTTTGAACTAAAAAAACTTTATATCAATTTCTCATTTTTATATCATGTTTCTCACTTATTTATTTTGTTTGAGCCGGTTTTTCATTACATGGTTCTCATCTTCCACTTCTTTAAAGGTAAATCTATAAATCACATTTTTTCATTTGGTAACCTCTTATTTCTTAAAGTTCTTAGTTTTTGCAAACTTTTTTGTTGTTTTAAGTTTTTACCTTATTTTTGAAGCTTTTCAATGTTTTGAAATCAATTGAATGCTTTTGGATATGTAAGTTTTTCAGATCTGAGACGACATGGAAAATTTTCATGGAAGTCTTCTCGGAAGTCTTCCAACAAATAATGCACTAGAAGACTTCCGCGAAAGTCTTCTAGCGGAGCTTTCTCCCTTAAATCCTATTTCATAACATATGTGAGTATTTTATATCAATTCTCATCTTTATCTCATGTTTCTCACTTATTTATTTTATTTTTGCAGGTTTTTCATCACATAGTTCTCTTTTGTTTTAAATTTCTACCTTATTTTTGAAGCTTTTCAATGTTTTGAAGTCAGTTGAATACTTTTGGATATGTGGGTTTTTCATATGTGAGACAATTTTGAAGACTTTCATGGAAGTCTTCTCGAAATTCTTCCAACAAAAAATGCACTAGAAGACTTATGCGGAAGTCTTCTGGCGAATAGTAAATTTAAGATTTAGAAGACTTTCAAGTAAGTCTTCCATGAAGTATTCTATTAGAAAACTTTCAAGTAAGTCTTTCATAAAAAAAAAAAAAAACTTGATATTAATTTCTCTTTTTTATTTCATGTCTTTCTCACTTATTTATTTTGTTTAGATATGCAGGTTTTTCAGATCTAAGACGACTTGGAAGACTTTCGGGGAACTGATTTCCGAAGTCTTCTAACATATAATGTGCTGAAGTGGAGTCCATACTTGTTTTTGTAGAGGAATGATCTATAATAATATTTTTATGATTTTTTATGATTTGTAGGTACACTCTTTCAATTGTGAAATCTTTTGTAAATTTAAAGAGATATTAATGAAAACGATTGGTAAATATATTCTTGTCTACAATATTATCTTGCAAAAAGTATTTGACATCATTAAAGTTCTTGATACAAATTCAATAGCAAAACACAATAATACAAAAAATAGTCAAATTTACTACGGCTAAGGGAGAATACTTCTCAAGAAAACTCAGCCAAATTCACCAAATATCAAATGTTACATAAATACTTAAATATATTCTGAGCATCAAGTTTTATACTAGTCTTCTAATATCTTCTTGTTAAAACACTTATAATTAAGTTTTTTAGGAAGTCTTCTAACAAGAAGACGTTAGAAGACTTTCCAGAAAACTTATAATTAAGGAGGCGTTATTGGTTCATATACTTTAGAGTATTTAGAAATCCATATAATATTTACAAATCAATGTAAAATATATTGATTTTCAAATCTAACATATAAATTTGTATTTGTATTTACAAATCCGGAGGTTTTCCCTCGGATTTGAGTCTTTGTATTTTTAACAAAGAAATCCATGCAAATCTGTTATGAAATCAAATCCATTAGTAAATTCTGATGATTGAATAACAGCTAATTTAAATTAGAATTTATAAATCATGAAACTAATAACACATGATTTCAATATGAATTTTAAAATCATAGAACCAATAACACTTGATTTAGTTTAGATTTCCAAATCCATTAAAATGCAAGAACCAATAACCCCCACTAAGTCTTCTGGAAAGTCTTCTAATGTCTTCTTGTTAAAAGACTTATAA
>CAJHQP010003086.1:0-73138 GCA_905132765.1 Moricandia arvensis
ACAGGTTGACATGGTTTCCTGAATATGCTGTTGATTATTGAAGGAGAAAACTCACGACCGTCAGAAGAGTTATGCCGATAAACGTCGAAAAAGATTTGGAGTTTCAGGTGGGTGATCTAGTGTACCTGAAAATGAGGACATTTCAGGGAGGATCTAAAACACGGAAACTAAAGAAGCTGAAGCCTAGGTACATGGGACCGTACCAGATTGTGGAGCGGATTGGAGCAGTGGCCTATAGGTTACGACTATCAGCAGAGTTGTCGAACTTTCATGACGTGTTCCATGTGTCCGTATTGAGGAAGGTTGTGAGAGAGCCAAAGCTTATTTTGCAGCAGCCGCCGAGCGACATTGGGCATCCGGTTCAGGAGCCGAATTCGGGGACGAATTCTTTGTTAGTGGGGGAGAATTGTAACATCCCTCCACCATCAATCCCACTAACAAAACATAATTATACCCATAACTCTGCTAATGTCAACCTGTTGATTTTAAGTGCCTGTGGAAATCCAACACTTCATTGCCTCAGTCTGGTACTTGGTGAGGGAATTATTCTTGGCAATAAGACATGCTCAACATAAGACTATATCTTAAACACATAGAAATTTAACTCATTTACACCCCTAATTAAACTTCGGCCAGAAGAGGGTTTGACATTTTCACAGGTCGTCAATGCGATGGGAATTACTCAAGAGTTTTGAAGAAAGGTAAAATCAAATTAACCCACTGGCTCGCCGCAATGGCTGTAATGGAACAACTTTCATCACTTTGATCAAAATGTACTAGTCTTCACATCATCATGCATACGAAGATGTCCCTTTTTTTTACACTAGCTCTACTCTATAAGTCAAGACAGTGATCAGAGCCAGATATAAACGTGGTAGCGTCAAGATCCGATCTGAGTGTCTTTCATCCTCAACTAATAACTCTGATACGAACCAAACTTAGCTATAAATGTTGTGACATCCATATCCAAGTTGAGTATCAGAATCATTTCTCAGTTTAAACTCCCTAAGTGATATGTTCTTACTAGTGCATGATGATTAGCCCTCTTTACACATGACTTGCCAACAGGAGGTTTTGTTCGAAACACTCATGAAATTCTCTTTCTTTTTCCTTCTTCGTGAGACCTTTTCCACCTGTCAACCCTCATAGCCAGTGCTGCTCAGGTTTCGCAGACACCAACAGCCTTTCGGAGATTTAGAAAAGTGTTTAGATCAAGAGCCTTTGTGAATATATCCGGCAATTGTCTTGCTGATGAGACATACTCAGTTACCACTATCTTTGCCTCAACCAAGTCCCTAACAAAGTGATATTTGATGGCAATATGTTTTCTTTTCAAGTGCATCACTGGATTTTTGATATGTTTATTGCACTTTGATTATCACAATTGACCATAAGTGGGTTAGAGCTCATACCATAGTCAGCCAGCATGTGTTTCATCCACAACAGTTCAGTACAACAACTTCCAAGAGCTATGTACTCAGCTTCTGCCATGGATAATGATACACAATTCTGTTTCTTGTTGTGCCATGACACCATGTTGTTGCCAAGAAAGAAACAGCCACCTGAGGTACTCCTTCTATCATCCAAGCTTCCAACCCAATCTGCATCACAAAATCCAGCCAAACTTGTGTTAGTATCTTTTGTGTAGTACATTCCTAGACTTACAATGCCCTTCACATATTTAATGACTCGCTTAAGTGCATTCATATGTTACACGCGAGGACTTGCTTGGTACCGTGCACACACCCACACTATAACTAATGTCAGATCGACTTACTGTTAAATAAACTAGACTCCCTATGATGGCTCGATAGAGCTTCTCATCTACTTTGACACCAGTCTCGTCTTTGAACATTTTGGATTCCTGGCTTCCTTGGAAAAGTGCATTTCAAATCTAGAAACAAGATTCTTTGCATACGTACTCTGCGAGATAAAAATTCCCTCATCCATCTGTTTGATTTGGAGTCTCAAAAAGTAATTCAACTCCCCAACCATACTCATCCCGAACTCGCTGGTCATGGTCTAAACAAAGTCTCTCACTAGACTTTCCTTAGTTCCTCCAAAGATTATGTCATCAACATATATTTGCATTACTAGCATTTCATTCTCTTTTTCCAGGATGAAGAATGTTCGATCAACACTTCCCGCTTGAATCCAGCCTCAAGTAAGAAGTGAGTAAGACGCTCATACCAAGCTCTGGGTGCTTGTTTCAAACCATACAACACTCTCTTCAATTTGTAAACATGACCAGGAAACTTTGGATCTTCGAATCCTTTTGGTTGAGCCACATACACCTCTTCCTAGAGTAAGCCATTTGATAATGCACTTTTCACGTCCATCTGAAACAGTCTGATGTTCAGTTTGCAAGCAATCCCAAGAAGTAATCGAATGGATTCAAGACGGGCCACTAGTGCAAAGGTTTTGTCAAAGTCAACTCCTTCTATCTTACAATATCCCTGAGCCACAAGCCTTGAGTTATTACTTACAACATTCCCATCTTCATATATTTGTTCTTGAAAATCCACTTTTGTACCAATCACATTCACGTCAGATGGTCTTGGAACCAATTCCCATACCTCATACCTAGCGAATTGTTCAAGTTCTACATGAAATGCTTAAGTCCAGAACTCATCCTTCAAGGCTTCATATACGTCTTTGGGCTCAATGAGTGAATCAAAGCATGCTAGTTTAACCATTTCTTTGAAGTTTATCTAAACCTTTCTGGTTACTCTGTCAGCATCCAACTCACCAATCACATCATCAGCTAAGTGGTTTTTGTGGACCTAAAGCTTGTTAGGTTCCAAATCACTTGTCTGATTTTCTTTATTTGTGGTGAAAAGTTTTGCATTCGAATCCACTGTCAGGTTCTCATCCTAATTTACTTCTTCAACACAGCGCCCACTTCTATCATCAAATACAACATTTACAGCATCAGATACCATCTTGGTGGTTTGTTGTATACTTTGAACGCCATGCTATGAGTTGAGTATCCTAGGAATATTCCTTCATCACTCCTTGAATCAATCTTTTCCAAGTTGTTTATGTCGTTGAGTATGTAGCAAACACACCCAAAAATGTGAAGATGACTCAAGTTTGATGTCTTCCCTCTCCAGATTTCGTAAGGTGTAGTTTTAGTTCCTGGTTTGACATAGACTCCGTTGATTATATAACACGCTGTGCTGATAGCCTATGCCCATAATCTAGTAGGAACTCGATTGTAGTGCATCATTGCTATTCCCATTTCTTGCAAGGTTTGATTTTTTCTTTCAACAATGCCATTTTGCTGTGGAGTTCTATGAGCTGAGAATCTTCGCCTGATGCCCTTTTCCTGACAAAAACGTTCAAATGTTTCATTTTAAAACTCTCCTCCATGATCACTTCGGATCTGAGCAATGCTACCTTTCTTGTTAGACAGTTGGAGTGCCAGCATTTTGAAACTTTCCAATGTTTTTGATTTTTCTCTCAGAAATCTCACCCATGTGAAACGTGAATAGTCATCCACCAGAACAAATATATATCTGCGTCCAGCAATACTCTCTATCTGAATGGGACCCCTAAGATCCATATGTATCAGTTCCAATACCCGTTTAGAAGATATTTCTTTTACTTGCTTGTGCTGAAATTTTATTCGTTTCCCTTGAAAACAAGCCTTGCACATTGATCAAGAAGATTCTTCCAACTTAGGCACCCCCTTACTACATTGGATTTAACAATACTCTGCAACCCATTAATGTTCATATGTCCCATGCGTTTGTGCCATAAATCAAGTAGAGATTCTGAAGCAGACATACACTTATTTGATGATTTCCACATGGAGCAGTTGTTCTCGGACCAAATTCCCTCAAGAATTACATTCCCCTTTGCATTTATTGCTTGACGTTCAGTTCTGGTGAAAACCACTTTGAGTCTTTCATCACAAAGCTGACTAATACTTATTAGATTGGCTTTTAACCCTTCCACATAATACACATTAATCAATGATGGTTGCTTTGGATCTTTGACCATCCAACTCCACGAATGCTACCTTTAGCACCATCACCAAAAGTTACTTTTCCTCCACTTATCTCACTGTAAGTTTTTAATACTTGTTGTTCTCCAATCATATGTCTTGAGCAACCGCTGTCAAAGTACCATGATATCTCTTTTAACTGTTCAGAAAACATGTATGCAACTAAATTTCTCGCACACTCAGTAGTATCCTTCTTCACATCAATTTGCGAGATATTGCATGTTAGATTTAATTTATCATCAATTACTTTTCTGTCTTTCGATTTCATCATGGGTTTTTCTACTTTGTCTGCATGAATCGTGTAGCTCATGACATCAAACTCATCGTCAAGGTTATCCTCAGTCTTCCTTGCATACAATATCGACTTAGTAATCCAAATGCTTCCATAGGTTTTTGGTTCAAGATGACACACTCCAATTTTCTATGCCTTTTGTATGTATTAAAGCGTTCATAACAAAACCTTGCAATATGCCATGGACGACCACATGAGTTGCAACTTCGTTTGTAGATAGTTTTCTCAGTGATGGTCTTCTTCTTTGTCTGACTCTTGGCATTTGTTGATGGTTGCTATGTCTTCTTTTCACTCATAGGAAGTCATATTGCTCGAATGAATGTGTTAGACGTAGAAGTTGCAGCACTTGACATTTGTGTTTTTCTTATCTCTTTCTCAGCTCACATTTGGTGATTGCCCCACATTCAGAATCTTGTCAAGTTCTTTAATTCCAGTGTTCATCATCCTTATCCTCTTATAGTTCTCACTCAGGTTGTATTACAAGTTCATGTTCTTTCCTTCTTGCAGATTCAGAAGTTCCGTCAGCATGGTTACTTTGATTCAAGTTCACTGATCTTCCTTTCTTCATCTTGATTTTGCAAACTGGTTTTTGGTGAGATTGGATTTTCACTCATTTCATAAGACCTTTCCATCTCAAGTATATTAATCTGAGCCTCCAGCAAGGCTTTATCTTTGAGCAGCTTCCGATTTTCATTACTCAATGAAACCCATTTGTTATAGAATTTCTGAAATTCTACTTTTGGATCGATTTCTTCATCATCATCTTCAGATTTCAAGTCCACAATTTGTTTGCCATCCTCCTTCTCACTTATCAAGGTAACCAAATTCATCATGCTATCGGCTCCCTCTTCATCTTCAGATTCAGTATCACTGAAGCTCAGAAATGATTTTTCTCCTTTCTTGAGTAAATTTGGATACTCAGCCTTGGTGTGTCTGAATCCCTTGCATTCAAAGCACTTGAGTTCCTTCTGTTTGGTAAGAGGACACTCGGATCTTATATGTCCATACCTTCACATTCATGACACTGGAAGTCACGTTTCTTGGTATACTGGCTTCCATCACTTCTAGAGTTTCTAGACCCAGCTCGCTTCTTGTCTTTTCTCCATTCTTGATTGGAATCTGATGACTGCTGGTACCCTTGACCTCTTCCCTGGCCTCTTTCAATTCTTCTAAGTGCCTTTTTAAAATTTTGAGCCAAAAGTCCCATATTGTATTCCAGTTTCTGAATTAGTGTATCAGGCAGTACTTGTATTTTATCCTCCTCTTTCTCATCAGAAAAAGCAATTCCTTTTGCCTTCCTGGTTTTCTCTCCACTAGATTTTATTTCTTCGGCTTTGAGTATTCCCACAAGTTATGAAAATTTCATGTCATCCGTGTTCATTCCAACTTTTAGTAATTTTTTGTAATGTGCAAAATTTTCTGGAAGACAACGAATCATTTTCTTAACCAACTTCTTGTCTTTGTACTCTTTTCCAAGTACAATGGCTTCATTAGCAAATGACTCATATTCAGACATCCTCAAATTCTCGAACTGAGCAACCAGATGATCTAGTCTTGTTCTTTTGACAATTGAAGTCCCCTCGTAATAGTCTACAAGAGTATCCCATGCCTCTTTCGCAAATGAACATCCTTTAACAAGTTTAAACTGTTCTAGATCAATATCATTGAAAATCTCAGAGATAGCATTTAAATTATGGGAAAATCGCATAAAAAACCTTCAAAGTGGCATCTACTGACACTTTAAACCTTGAACTTATTTAACTAGCATATTAAACATTCAAGTTGGCTTTTGTAGCATAAAAAACCTTCAACTTGGCTTACTTATTCGTTAAATCAGAATTATGAGCTGTTTACCTATAATACAAGGTCACTCATCAGTTTTTTAAATATTTATTTAATTAATAAAAATAAATAAAAAATATAAATAAAAACTAAAAAATGACCGAAAAATCAAAAATATAATTTAATAAAAAGATTTCTTAAAATTTTAAAATATTTTTTTGAAATGTAATTTTACGCAAAAAAAATTAAGAATCATATAAAACTCTAAAATGTTCTCAGAAAATAAATAATTTTCAAATATTATCACTATTAACAAAAACACTTTTCGTCATGTCTATTATTGAAAGTAATATTTTTGGTGATATTAGTAAGGACAATACAACTGAAAAAATTATTATCCATATGTCAAAAATTACCGTCATTTCGAACATATCAACATATCACCATATCAAATATATTAAAATTAAATGATTTCAAACTTTTAGAATTTGAAGAAAATATATTGATTTTTCGAAATATATTAAGCTATTAACAATGTACACCATTTAATCTACTTACCTATTATTTTTATTTTTTCCTGATTTTTTTAATTTTTATTTATGTTTAGTTAGACTTGATAATACAGAAAAAAGATCAATTTTTTTTGTAAATAAATAAGACGTTATATTCGTTATTGATATGACCAAAAATATTAATTTTAATAATGATATGACGAAAAATTGCATCTATTAATAGTGATAAAGTTTGAAAATATTTAGTTTGTAGCATTATATTTTAGAGCTTTAATATGAATTTTTATTTATTCTTTTGTAAAATGGCATTTAAAAAAACTTTTAAAATTTTAAGAAAGTATTTTATGTTTCATTAAATTCGAGTTGATTTATTCTGTAATTTTCTAAATTTTATTTGTTTTTCTTATTTTTTGTTTATTGTTAGCACTTTTTATTAATTAAATAAATATTTTTTTAAAAAAGAATTGATAAGTAACCTGCTATTATAGATAAATAGGTCATAATTCTGACTTGGCGAATAAGTAAGCCAAGTTGAAGGTTTTTTATGCTACAAAAGCCAACTTGAATGTTTAATATGCTAGTTAAATAATTTCAAGATTTAAAGTGTCAGTGGATACCACTTTGAAGGTTTTTTATGCGAAAATTGTCTCATGTTCATATAGGGATTTCATCAACCAAGAGAGCAGCTGGTCATCATGTGCATGGAGAACAACATGTAAATCGTTTTCACACATCTTTTGTGGTTTTTGTAGGATTTTCTTCTTTTTTAGATTATTCATGATACATTTCCTAAATATGTACTAATCCCTCCATAATAACTCGAATTTTGCAAGTTCTTTATAATAAAGGTGTTTCTGGAATTCCCTTGAAATCTATTCAAGATTTTTCTCCTGTCCATATTGGAATTTCATCAACCACGAGAGGAGCTGCTGATATTAAGGTGAGTAACAATTTAAGGAGTAAGGAAGAATTAATGACGAAGATGAAGAAATGGGCTATGGAGTGGAAGTTTGAGTACAAAACTATCTATTCAAACAAGTCAAGAGTGATACTAGTTTGTGTTAGTGACAATTTCACGTGCAGATCAAATACTTAATATTGCTATTATATATGGTTCGGTGATTATTATGTGTTTATATGATCTATTTTCAGGTGCAGACATTGTAGCACACATTTTATATGATATGTACCAAAGAGTAAGCCAACTTTGTTTTTTAACATTCGGAGATTCTAGATGTGGTTTTTGAATGAATTATATTCTAAATTTTTCATATAGTAATTTCACCATCCTACAGTGTAGCTGGTCATATTGTGCAAGGAGAACCACAAATACATCGTTTCACACCTCTTTTTTGTGGGTTTTGTATGATATTCTTCTTTCTATGATTGTTCATGATAGCTGTCATAATATGTATTAATCCTTCCAAAACAACTGAAATTTTGCAAGTTCTTCATAATAAAGATGCTTTTACAGTTAAATGTTGATATTATAGTACACAAACTTGGAGTGGTATGATATGTACCAATGTAGTAAGTGACTTTGTCTTTTAATCAATTGGAGTTTCTACAAGTGGTTTTTGTATGAATTTCTACTTTCTCAAACTATTCATAATAGTGTTCCTAATTATATACTAAACCTTCCAAAATAATTAAAACAATTTCTAGGTGTGGTTTATTTGATGATTACATGATATGTACCATACCATATATTTATTATTTTGTAAGTCCATCTTAAACATGCAAAATATTTTCCAACATTAATAATATAAATTTTGGTTTATATTGTTTTACTTACAAAAAACATATATAACACATTTGTTCTAGTGGCCGCACACTATGTTCCCCTTTCCTAGATTTCTTTGATTTAACGTGTAAGAGATGTAAATTTTTTCCTAATTTTTTTTTCTCAAAATTCTACATCACAATTTGAAACTTACCAAATATGCAGATATCAATTCCTTAGTTTTTAATCTCATTTCATTTTTTTGGTTTGAACTTTGCTGCATATAAACACACTAATATTCTATTTTGGAAGCCCTTCCAAAAATTGTCTAATGCTGCCCTTCCAAAAGTTGTCTACTATTCCAAAAGTTGTCTAATGCTTTCCAACATTTTTTTTTTTGAACACATATGCTTTCCAACATTTATTATATATAATTTATGTTTAAATAAATTTATGTGCCTGACAATAACAGATGATTCTCCTCAGCCTTGCGGCTAAACCACTATTTTTATTAAACTTGAAAGACACGTTTTATATTGATTATTTTGGGAGCCCATCCTATACATGCAAAATATTTACCAACATTTATAATATAAAATTTTGGTTTATATTGCTTTACTTACAAAAACAAACATATATAACACATTTGTCCTAGTGGCTATCATGATTATGAAGGCAATCATGATTCTGTACAAAAGCTTCCAAAACTACTTGAAAACTCCAAATGTAAAATGACATTCGAGCATATATGTGTTGTGATACATTGAGTCCCAGTATTTGGAGACAATGGAGAGGCAAGTGTCTCATACAATGGCTCTATCTCATTTTGCAAAAAAAAAAAAAACCGGATGGTTATCATGATTGTACAAGATTTTTCGAAACTTTTTGTTCTGACAAAATCAATGTTCTGAGTGGAACACATTGTATTGACTTTTGTTTCTGTGTTCAGATAGTACCAGAGAAGTGCATATATGAAATTTCAAGCCTTGTCAATTAATTTTCTACACAACTCAGCTTAAAATACTATGATCTAACAAATGCTAACCTATTTTTATGTGTGTTCTTAACAAGAAAAAGCTATAAATTTTGAGGAACAAAAGAACTAAAACATTAACACACACATGAAACAGTATCATATCACCCAAACTACATGTATGACACAATCAGACTAAAATTTTTGAATCTGAGAGAAATAAAGCATTGGTCAAAGAAAAACTAGGAACATCAGAGATTCAAAATGGCTTTGTTAAGAGTGATGGTTCGGTGTGGTTTAGGCTGGTCTACTAAACCATGTCAATAGAGTATAAACATAAAGATTCGTTAGTTGAGATAAGCTTTGTATATTGAGGATAAGTCTTGTAGATATGACCAAATCTCATGAAGAGATATTGTACTACGATAGTATATGTACTCAACGTTTGTGAATAGAATGAACATATAGTTTCCATCATCTCTTTCTCTCTAAGTTTACATGGTATCAGAGCTTGTGTAAGCAATCAAATCAAAACCTTAGAGAGATCGTAGAAGATGACAAAGGGAGAAATCACAACCGCAAGTAGCAGTAACGAAAACAATATGACGTCTCCTTATTTCTTGTCGCCGTCCGACAATCCTGGAGTGTCAATCACACCGGTCATGTTGACAGGTGAAAACTATGCCGAGTGGGCTTCAGAGCTGGAGAATGCGCTTCGTGCAAAGCGCAAGATAGGTTTCATCAATGGCACCTTGTTGATGCCGGATGAGAAGGAGAAACCGATGGAGGCAGAGTTATGGAGAACAGTCAACTCCATGATCGTGGGATGGATAAGAGCTTCGATCTCTTCAACGGTGCGTTCGACAGTGACGTTCACACCTGATGCCTACAAGATGTGGAGCGACTTGAAGAGGAGATTCTCGATTGGTAATGCCGTCCGTGTACATCAGCTGAGGGCTGAACTTGCATCATGCAAACAAGATGGGTCGAGTGTATTGGACTATTTTGGAAAGCTTTCCTTGAAATGGGATGAGCTATAGAACTATAAGCCCCTTCCTAAGTGTACCTGTGGAGCTTCGGAAAAGATCAGTCAAGATTATGAAGAAGAGAAAGTTCATATGTTTCTCATGGGGCTGGATGATGCACGGTTTGGTAATGTCTGCACCAATATAATTGGGATGGATCCATTGCCGGACTTGAACTCTGTATATCAGAGAGTCGTGCGAGAAGAAAGAAGACTTCTCACTTCTCGAGTTGAGACAAAACAAGACGCGGTTGGGTTTGTAGCTCAAACCGAGCCATCCCAGGCAGAGAATGCGAACATGAATGGTCTGATTGCTGCTGTAGCAAGGAGCCGAGGAGGAGTTGTGTGTTTGCACTGTGGAAGGACGGGACACGAGAAGAAAGAATGTTGGCAGATTATCGGATTTCCTGATTGGTGGACGGAGCGCAATCAAGCAGGAGATCGAAATGGACGAGGCAGAAGCAGAGGACGTGGACGCAGCAATCAGTCACGATCCAATGCTGTGCAGGCTCAACCTTCTGGTGGGACAAACCTTCCTGCTTTGACACCAGAACAGTGGGCTTCACTGACAACGCTTCTGGAGCAACAAAAATCGCATCCGATTCCAGATAAGTTGAATGGTAAGAAACAAACAGGAGAAGTCATTCTCGACACTGGGGCATCACACCATATGACTGGTGATGCTCGTTTGTTGAGTAACATGAAGGATGTGGTCGGGTGTCCAGTGAAGTTTGCTGATGGCAGTCAAGTTCAGGCGACTCGGAGTGGTGTACTTCGGCTTTCAGAAAAGCTGATACTGCCTCATGTTTTACTAGTCCCTGACTTGAATTGCACGCTATTATCTGTAGCAAAATTATTGAAACAGACAGGTTGTCTAGCTGTGTTCTCTGATACACTTTGTGTTTTGCAGGACCGTTTTACGAGGACCCTGATTGGAGCCGGTGAAGAACGGGACGGTGTGTATGTTTATCGAGATGTGACAGTCAGGCGAGGTCTCAGAGTTGAAGCCGCGGAGGATAAGGCTTTGTGGCATCGCAGACTGGGGCATCCATCTTTTGGTGTTTTGAGTTATTTACCATTTGTTTCTGGTGTTTCAAACAACTCCGACAAGTTTGGAGGATGTGACATTTGTTTTAAATCTAAGCAAACCCGTGGTGTTTTCCCTGAGAGTTCTAATAAAGCTTCTGCTCCTTTCGAATTAATTCATGTTGATCTTTGGGGTCCCTATCGAGAACCAGCTTCGTGTGGGGCTGTTTACTTCCTCACTATAGTTGATGATTTCTCTCGAGCTGTATGGATACACTTGTTACTCGAAAAGTCAGAGGTGAAAACTGTGCTGCCAAACTTCTGTACCCTTGTTCAACGACAATTTGGACATCCAGTGCAGACAGTTCGTAGTGACAATGGGACCGAATTCTTATGTCTGTCAAAGTACTTTACCGAAAATGGCATCATCCATCACACATCTTGTGTAGCGACTCCACAGCAGAACGGGAGAGTGGAGAGAAAGCATAGACACATTCTCAATGTCGCAAGGTCACTTATGTTCCAGGCGAATCTTCCAATCAAGTTTTGGGGAGAAAGTGTTCTTACAGCAGCACATGTTATAAACCAGACACCTTCCAGCTTACTGCATGGCAAATCTCCGTATGAGTGCCTATATGGGAAGCCACCCGCATATACAAGAATAAAGACGTTCGGGTGCCTTTGCTATGTTCACCAGTCAACCCGCGACAAGGACAAGTTCAATGCAAGGAGTCGAAGATGCATTTTCGTGGGTTACCCCTTCGGCAAGAAAGCTTGGAAGCTATACGACTTGGACCGCGACGAGTTCTTTGTCTCACGCGATGTAGAATTCTTTGAGTCATCCTTCCCGTTCCAGGAAGATCGTACTCGTGCGCCTGAAGAAGCTTCACCAACTCTTCCAGCCGTGGGTGTTAACGATGATCTAGAACCACTTTTGGACTCCAGGGGGAGCAGTTCTCTTTCAGACGCAGAGCAAGTGGCTGTGGAAATAACAGATTCTCCAACAGCTACCGTGTCTGCAAAACCAGTCGTGGAGTCTGTGATTTTCCCAGAAGACCATACTACAGTTACTCCAGCAGCAGAGACAGAGCAGGCTCCGGAGCCAAACCTCGGTAGAGGTCAACGAGTTTCCCGACCTTCGGTGAAACTTCGTGACTATATCACATACAACACGCACTGCAGTCCCGATAAACATACCACACACCCAGTTCATCCCGCTTCGTCTCGGCACTCGGAAACGAGTCCAGGTAATGCTCCCTGCTCTTACCCAATCTCAGCTTTTGTTACTGATGCGGTGTTCTCTGAGAGACATCGAGCATTTCTTGCAGCTGTCTCTTCACATATAGAACCACGAAGCTGGAGAGAGGCAATGTTGGATCCTATATGGAATGGGGCAATGTCAACCGAAGTAGTTGCTTTGGAAGGACAAAGAACTTGGGATGTCACCGAGTTGCCCAAAGGAAAAAAGGCACTGGCGTGCAAATGGGTGTACAAATATAAGTTCAATGCCGATGGAACGATGGAGAGACCCAAAGCCAGGCTTGTAGTATGTGGAAATAGACAAGTAGAAGGGGAGGACTATGGTGAAACATTTGCGCCAGTCGCAAAGATAACCACGGTGCGTACCTTGTTGGAAGTTGCGGTGGCGAAAAATTGGGAGGTACATCAAATGGATGTACACAACGCTTTCTTGCATGGAGATTTAGATGAAGAAGTGTACATGAAAATGCCTCCAGGTTTTTATGGCGACAGCCCAACGAAAGTTTGTAAACTGAGGAAATCCCTCTATGGATTGAAGCAGGCGCCGAGATGTTGGTTCGCCAAGCTTACAGCTGCATTGAAAAGGTTCGGGTTCAAGCAGTCTTATTCAGACTACTCGCTCTTTACATTCATCAAAGATGGTCGAAGCTTGAGAGTTCTTATCTATGTTGACGATCTGATCATTGCGAGCAACGACCTGAACATGATGACGAAGTTTAAGGCGTACTTGAGTGATTGTTTTAAGATGAAGGACCTAGGGAAGGCTGCATATTTCCTTGGTATTGAAATGGCGCGAGGGCCGATGGGAATGTTTCTCACTCAACGGAAATATGCGCTGGACATAGTAGCTGAAGCAGGGTTGTTGGGCTGCAAGCCGGTATCAACTCCAATGGAGCAGAATCATAAGTTGCTGAGCGATGAAGGTCCTTTGTACAAAGATCCAGGGCGTTTCAGAAGAGTAGTTGGACGCCTGGTTTATCTCGTGATCACTAGGCCCGAGCTAAGTTACTCCATACATGTGTTGTCGCAGGTGATGCATAAACCACGAGAGGCTCATTGGGACGCGGTAGTGAAAGTTCTCAAGTATCTGAAAGGTTCTCCAGGTCAAGGGATCATGTTGAAAGCAGTTAGTGATCTTCGCATACGAGCATTTTGTGATTCCGACTGGGCTGCTTGCCCGCTCTCGAGAAGGTCTCTGTCTGCGTTTGTAGTATTGTTGGGAGATTCACCCATCTCCTGGAAAATCAAGAAACAGGACACGGTATCACACTCTTCTGCGGAGGCGGAATATCGGTCCATGGCGGCGACTCTGCGTGAGCTGAAGTGGTTGAAACGTCTATTAGAGGATATGGGAGTGAAGCACGATGACCCTATGGAGATGTTCTGCGACAGTAAGTCGGCCATATACATAGCTACGAATCCAGTATTTCACGAGAGGACAAAACACATCGAGTCTGACTGTCATAGCATTCGAGACGCGGTACAGGATGGACTCATAAAGATGCGACACGTCCGAACTACAGAGCAGCTAGCTGATATAATGACAAAGGCCTTGGGGAGTTCGACTTTTCAGTATTTGTTAAACAAGTTGGGCGTTCGGAACTTACACGCACCAACTTGAGGGGGAGTGTTAAGAGTGATGGTTCGGTGTGGTTTAGGCTGGTCTACTAAACCATGTCAATAGAGTATAAACATAAAGATTCGTTAGTTGAGATAAGCTTTGTATATTGAGGATAAGTCTTGTAGATATAACCAAATCTCATGAAGAGATATTGTACTACGATAGTATATGTACTCAACGTTTGTGAATAGAATGAACATATAGTTTCCATCATCTCTTTCTCTCTAAGTTTACATACCAAAAAGCAAGGTCACAAACTCTGTCTTCTTCCGTAGCCAAGTTCTGTAAATGAAGCTTCCTGAGATTCCTTCTTTGTAATTTTGATTATGTTCTCTCTGTTCGATTTGAACTAGAAAACAAGCTCAAATCTATTATCTGAAGAACAACAAATAAATTCCCCAATTTTCAATTCGAAAACGCTAAGTTTTCGAATTGAAATTGAAAAATTTCTTTGTAAACCATTGTCAATAAAACTTGAAACATACTGATACACAGCTCGTTTCGTCGACAGAGATAATAACCGCTTTGTTCCTAGCTTGACTTCACAGCTCGTCGCCAAAGATTACTTCACGATATATTTTTTTGCCGAGATAATATCACAATTGAAAGAAGGGCATTATAATCATTAGCTTTATTAATGACGGTTATTAATCTGATTTCCAGCTTATGGACTATTTTTGAGACAAAAAAACTTAAATAAGATTATATAGGAGAATTGACCTATATTACATCCACATGTTATATTATAAATAGACATTTATAAAAAAAAACAAAGTGCCAAAAAAAGATTAATAAAAATTATGTAATCGAATCTCATTATCAATTAGGAAGATTTGTTCAAATAATATTTGCGCATGGTGCATGTTACTATCTTTTTTTAACTGCAAAAGTTTATTCTATTACTCAAATTTGAAGTGGTATGGATAACCATACCAGAATAGAACAACCAAAATAACAAAGTTTGTGATGAAAGGAACGAGCTGTCCTATCTAGGGAATCGGCTACTCCATTTTACGTTCGTGGGATGTAAGAGATCTTGAATTCTGATAGCAAAAATTGTATCGTCTTGATATCTTCCAGTTCAGTAGCAAAGCTTGGCCAGTCTTGAGGATTCTTCAGTATTGCTATCAGGTCCTTGCAATTTGTCCCAAAGTTTTGGCATGCCGGATGTTGAACCATAAATTCCATTGCCCATCTCAAAGCTTCTAACTCCGTATGTAATGCTGCTTCTCTTCTTGCTAAGTTTCACGTTCCCATCAATTGCCTCTTCCCGTGATCATCCTTCCATACCCATCCACAACCACTAAATTGCAAGTCTGAGGTCCACGAACCATTGATCATGCATATATTATGTAAGCTTTGGATTTGGGAGTCTTCTAAGGAGGACTCAAGTTGTGGTAAAGATACCGTCGCGTTTGCATTATACCAGGCTTGGCATTCACTTTCCGCATATCTGACTAGTTCCAAGGGATCTTTGTCAATTTCTCTAAAGAGTTTATCATTCCAAGTTTTCTATATATACCATATTAGCCATAGGTAGGGGTCCCTGTCCATGGACGGGGCCTCAAATCTATTCTTCCTCTAGAACAGATAGTCCATGTTTGTGTAAATTCTCGAAGTCAGAAAGATGTTTGGATTAGATGGATCCTTGATAAAGACCACACTTGTAATGCCGGTGGACATTCAAAAAAAGCATGAGTTATGGATTCGTTCGATTCTCCACATCTTAGGCAATAATTATCACATCTCATATGTCGGTAATTCAGATTTCGTGTCAACGCCACATGGCATGTTATTCATTACTAAATAAGATGGCAAATTTTTCGAGGTGCTTTTATTGTCCAAGCAAAGGCTTGTAATTTTGTAATACTCGGTTCTTTTATCTCCTTAGCCACTCTAGTTTTCAAGATATTACGTGCCACCCAGTATCCAGATTTTACAGTATACTGCCCATTCTTTGTATTGGCCCAACAAAAAGTATCCCTCCTATGAGTTGGGCTTATGGCCAAACTTCGAATCAGCGAAATATCCTCTGGACATATATAATTTGCCAGTCATCCATTATCCCACTCCTTTAAGTTTTCATTTATTAGGTTACTGACAGCCATCATTGGATGCATCACGGGTGATGCTGGTCTTGCTGGCACCGTAGGGATCCATGGATCATCCTAAACCTTCGCTTCATATACCGAATGAACCTTGTACCGAATACCTAAAAGCAATAACTCTCCCGCAGCAGAAATGCTATTCCACACATATGATGGGTTAGTAGCTGTTCCAACACGCAAGAGCGTGCTCATTTTATAATACCTGCCCTTAAAACTCTTAAGACTAAAGAATCATGATTCTAGACCAAACTCGTGCAGGTTACTATGTAGTATATATTAAAAAGAAGTTGATATAAATTGATTTGTCTACAATTTTAACTCGACCAAACGCTAGATCTTCTCTCATATTTTTCTTCATACAGTCAACACACAATTGGTAATAGTATATTGTAAATACTATACACTATTCTTTTTAATGACACAATATAGTATATTACAATATTTCATCCTTTGTCCTCTCCTGGATTATTTTCGTCTTCCTCTTCACTTTTTATTATTCATTTTCTCTTTTATTCTTCTAGTTTCTCAGTTCTTCTTTTTTCCTCCGCTTCTTTTTCTTGCGTTTTGTACTCATTCCTCATTGATTACTTTTTACTTTTATGTATTACTACTTTTTTTACGACAAAAGGCTCTTCTATTACTCAAAAACATGAGGTGGTCTTGAAACCCAAACTGGAATATAACAACTAATAAATAACAAATTGCGATAAAATGAACGAGCAATTGTAGCTAAACCATCTGCCGTCCGATTGAAACGTCTTAGTATGTGAATGATCTTGAGTTCTTGAAACTGTCTTTGCAGTGCAATAACCTCTCCTATCTCAGTTGAAAAAATCAACCAGTCTTGTGGAGCTTAGATCATCTCTATGACCTCCTTGCAATTTGTTCCACAATTCTGACACGAAGTATGCTCCAACATTGCTTCCATCGCCCATGTTAGTGCTTCAATGTCTGAGTGCAAAGAGGAAAAACGGTTATCTTTGTTTCTCAACCCTAGGAGTTGTTCTTTCCCTGTGTTGTCCATCCATACCCACCCAAACAAATGTTAGACAAACTTGGAGTTTGTACTTTCGCTTGTTGAATTAATGTATTTCCCCAAGTGAATTAGCCTCAAACCAAGCTTTGCATTCACTTTCAGCATGTCTGGTTAGCTTTAGTGGGTTCCGTTCTATCCCTTTGAAAAGCTTGTCATTGCGAGCTTTCCAGAGATACCAAATAATCCAGGGATAAGGATCCCTATCCAGGTTTGGATCTTCAATATTATTTTTCCTCCAGAACAGATAATTCAAGTTTACAAATGTACTTGAAGTAGGAAAAACTCCTAGTCACGAAGGTGTCGAGGCAAGAGCCCAAGCTTGTAGCACAGGGGACATTCAAATATAGCATGGTTGACTGTTTCATCAAGTTCCCCACATCTCTGGTAGTGGTTATCACAACGCATATGACGTCTTGCAAAGTTTCCTGTTAGTGCTATATATCATGTCGTCATTTGCCAAATCAAATGCTTAATCTTAAGGGGAGCACATACTTTCCATGCCTGAGCATTGAGCTTCGTAACACTCGGTTCCAAGACCTCTGATTGACCCCTCTACCGTAGGATGTTCCGTGCAACCTAGTAACCGGATTTCACTGTATACATCCCATGTCTCGTATAGCTTCACCTGAACTTTTCCTCCATATTCGATTGGCTTATGGCCAAACTCTGAATACTTTGTACATCTTCCAGTATAATAAGGGTTTTCAGCAGTTCCAGGTTCCACACTTTTGGGTCTCCAGTAGTTCATTCACTGTCATCCTCAAATCTATCCCATAATGGAGAGCCCGTGCAGGTCTAGCTGGCACAGTAGGGATCCAAAGGTCCTCCCATACCACAATTTGATGTCATGAATGTACTTTCTGGTTTATACCTAAACACAGAAGCGTCCTGGCCGCCATCAGACTCGTCCACACGTACGATGGTGACGAAGCGTCAGATTCCTGCAATGGCATGCTCTGTCGGTAATATCTACATCTCATTACCCCTGCTAACAACGAGTTCGTGTATTGACTCAGTATCCATAACTTATTTTCGAGTAAAGCTAGATTAATCTCGTGGATCAATCTGAAGCCCAAACCACCTTCCTCCTTTGGACATCATAACTTCTCCCATTTTGCCTAATGCATTCCTCTCTTCGGAGGATTAGAACTCCACCAGAATTTAGCTATTGCACTTGCTAAATTTTCACAAATCTCTCGAGGCAGGAAGAAGCTAGACATAACATATGTTGGGAGGGCTAAGGCAATGGCCTTTATCAACACCTCTTTTCCAACTTTCGAGAGCCATCTCCCTGACCAACCATTTATCATGTGCTCAAGACAATCCTTTAAGAAAACAAATAGCTTAAATTTAGATCCACTGATACCCTTAGGTATCCCCAAATATTTCCCCATTCCGCCTTCATTGTCAATAGCCAAAGTGGTCTTAATCTCATGTTTTACCGTGAGTGGTACCCTCTTACCAAAGAGAATTGACGACTTATTAAAGTTTATACATTGGCCAGACACCTTTTCGTATATCTTTATCACTTTCATGACTTTATCACATAACATTTAATAGTAAAAGTAGTATTAATATTTTTGTTATAATACTAAGGAAATCATTATTTTTACTATAATTACAATTTTGTTTTAAACAATATATTCTATGTTGATTGAATAAATATAATAGTATTTCATTTTTGTGTATGTTATAGTTACGCACACACACAAGATGGAGTGCATTGTCTAGTTGTGTCATAGATTGACACATCTTCAAGAGCTGGTAATTTTGTTACTTTTTCTGTATAATGGCTATAACATAAATTAACTATTTGTTTAAAGTGTGAGATCAATTTAAACTTAAATTTATGCAATTTATGACTAAACATATCAGTTAAAATATTTCCAAGTGTTTATTATAGATTAATAAATTTTATAATGTGGTATCAATTTTTTAAAGCGAGAATCTAATCAAGGATTTGAAATTAAACATTTGAGGTTCGATGTCTACAATTGAAAGTGTAGATAATACAAATTTATTACAAATTAATAAATTTTATAATGTAATATTTTAATGTATTAAAAAATCATATTTTCAATTGATATTTTAACCTCGTAATAAGTTAGTAGTATGATACAAATAAGTTATAACAACTAATATAACTTTCTAGGAATTTTGAATTTCTAAAAATTAGTGGTAGACGACCTATTTTGTAGTGGGGATTTTTTCTGCAAATATGACTCAAAATTCAAAGTCACACCATGAATTTTTTTTTGAAACTTTTATTTGCCTTATTCACCCCAAAATTTGGATTATTCAAGAAAATGTCATTACTTTGTTTTCTTTTTTTTCAAAAATGAGTATTTACTTTATCATCCTCATCTTCATCAAGTATTTACAATATTGTCATTGCCATCAATACCCCAACCACCATGAACAAGCAATTTGAAGCTCCTAATGCATCTAAAAATCGATTTTCTATCGTCCTATCTCATTTCTTATGCTCAAAAACTACATCTCTTTCATTTTCTCTTTATAATCATCCAAAAACCCAAAGATTTTGATTCTAAAGTTTGTAAAGTTCAAACTCATTATTCTTAATCATTAACAAGTAGATCTGTTTCGTGGTGAAATTATGTGTGCTAGGAGTAGCTAATCAAGTTATCTCACTGTTTGAAAGTATGAAATTGATTTTTTTCCAGATCTGTTAGTCAAAAGACTTTTGTGTAAGTCATTTGGTCGTAAAAGAGTTATACATAAGTCACCTGGTAGTAAAAGACCTATACATAAGTCTTTTGGTGGATGCAGTAGTTACTTTTGCAATTAACTTTATGTGTGTTTTCTAGAGACGAGTTCTCTAAAAGATTTTCAACTTTTCTTTTGTTAACAAAAAAATCTCGAAAATATCAGAGAAGACTTCCCAATAAATCGTCTACGATAAACATGTTAGTTTTGCAATTGACCGGATTGTGTCAGAGATCTGACTTTTTCTAGACGACTTACACATATGTCTTCAGTCAGAAGACTTCCATGTATGTCTTCCGAACTCTCGGTGGAAGTATTCTCACTGTCGGTGTAAGTTGTCTCATGTTACTTTTGCAAATGAAAACTAAAACTTAAATATTTAATTTTAACGAGGCGACTTCTATGTAATTCTTCCGGAAGACTACTTACACGGAAGTCTTCTAGAATTTTATTCCAATATTCTGGTGAAACCTTGGTTATCACATAAGACTTCTATGTAAGTCGAATGTCCGAAGACTTACATGGAAGTCGTCTAATTAAAATTAAATACTAAGTTTTATTTTTCAATTGCAAAAGTAACCTGAGACGACTTACTTGGAAGTGGTCTAGTTAAATGTAACATTTAAGTTTTATTATTCTGGTGGAAGACTTCCATGTAAGTCTTATAGAAAAAGTCAAAATTTTGACACAATTCAGTCAATTGCAAAACTAATATGTTTATCCTAGAAGAATTACCGGGAAGTCTTCTCTAGTATTTTTTAGAAAAAAAAATTGAAAAACAAAAATAAGCCAATATATACAAAGGAAGACTTCCAAAGAAGTTTACAGTAGAGTAGACTTCTCTTGAAGTCTTTCTTTGTAAATTTTTAAATTTTTAATTGCAAAAATGAACTAAATGGAAGACTTCCTACAAGTTTTCTAGATACTTTCATGGAAGTCTTCTATGTCAAAGTTTAATAAACTTTCATTTTCTCTATAACTATAACAACTTTTTAACATTTTCTTGTTAATTCATGTATATTAGTTGATATTGGGGTTCCTGAATGAAATTCATAACTTAATTGGTTTTAATTATGAGGTTACCAGCATTCATGTTTATTAATGTTTCTAGCTAATCCGAGAAGACTTCCATGAACTTGTTAAGTAACTTTAACATATGTTTTTTTTTAACTTTCAAAAGTGTTAAGTAACTTCAAGAATATCAAGTAATATTGTTTAATGTGTCTTCTTAGATCATAAGATATACTTTTTTAACTTTCATGAAATTTGAAATTTCAATTTTCACTTGAAAAGTTGAGTTTCTCGCTTAAATTTCCCGTTTATGTTTTTTCAGTTTCCTGCTTTAAATTTCCCGCTTTAAATCTAATTCTTCTGAGAAGACTTCCCATAAGTCTTCCGTAAGACTTCTAGTGAAACTGTTATATATTTGAACTTATGTAATATTTAATATTTTGTGCAATTGGCTAAGTTTTCTCCTTTAGTTTTAGTAAATTTGACTTTTTTGTGTTATCGTGTTTTACTATTGAAGTTGTATCAATTACTTCAATAATGTCAAGTAATTTTGGCAAGATAATATTGTAAACATGAACATATTTACCAAATTTATTTCATTAATATCTCTTTAAATTTACAAAAGAATTCACAATTAAAACTTTACACCTACAAATCACAAAACATACCATAAACAAAATTATTATAGATCATTCCTCCAGAAAACAATCTTGGACTTCACTTAGCACATTATATGTTAGAAGACTTCCGAGAAGTATGTCAAAGTTTGACTCAGATCTGAAAAACATGCAAATCCAAAAACTTTGAAATTGCTTCAAAATAGAGAAAATGAGTGGAAGATGAGATAGATCTACATTTAAGGAACACACAAAAATACATATCCAAAAAATAAATCTACCTTTAAAGTAGTAGAAGATGAGAACCATGTAATAAAAAACATGCAAAACAACATGAATTAGTGAGAAAGACATGAGACAAAAATGATAAATTGATATAAAGTTGGTTGTTTTCATGTTCTAAGAGACTTGAGAGAGGTTTGAGAGTTTTAGTTTGAGAAAAAATGTAAGAGCTTCAATCAACCAGAGACTTACCTAAATTACGCCATGGAAATTTACCAAAATGCCCATATCTGTTATGAAAGAGGAGATATGGGAGAAGACACC
Source organism: Moricandia arvensis (assembly GCA_905132765.1). Lineage (NCBI taxonomy): Eukaryota > Viridiplantae > Streptophyta > Magnoliopsida > Brassicales > Brassicaceae > Moricandia > Moricandia arvensis. The sequence continues at coordinate 22,268 of CAJHQP010003086.1, forward strand.
GCCAGAAGACTTCTAGGAAGTCTTTTAGTGCATTAAATATTAGAAGACTTTTGAGAATACTTTCCTGAAAGTCTTCCAAGTGTATCTCAGATCTGAAAAACATGCATTTTCAAAAGCATTTAAATGACTTCAAAACATTGAAAAACTTCAAAAATAAGGTAATAACTTAAAACAATTAAAAAAATCAAAAGTTAAAAGGTTTAAGCAACAAGAAGTTATCAAATAAAAAATATGATTTATAGATTACTTTTAAAGGAGTGGAAGATAAGAACCATGTAATAAAAGACCTGTAAAAACAAAATAAATGAGTGAGAAAGATATGAGATAAAAATGAGAAATTGATATAAAGTTTGGTGTTTTAAATTCAAAGAGATTAGAGAGAGGTTGGAGAGTTTTAGAATGAGAAACATTACATTTTTGTTGCAGCCATTTGAGAGAAAGAGAGAAAATGTGTAAATTTTTCTTTATATAAGGGGACACAAGTTCTAATAAAATTTAATATTTTCGATTCAGAAAACTTTCATGTAAGTCTTCTAATAGAAAACCTCCTAAAATACTTAATCGAAAGTCTTCTACATCTTAAATTTACTATTCATCCAGAAGACACATACATATATACTGAACACATACATAGACACATAAACTGAACACATATAGATACATTTAGAGAAAATTGATTTCACATACCATCCAAACCCTTTTGGTAGAGAGTTTCCTCGAAGAGGATGACATCCCTAAGGAAAGGGAGAGCACCAGGAGCAGTGAAGAGAAGCTCACAGAGAGCACGTCTGTTGGACTCAATGTTCTCGACACAATTATGAAAACTGGAGACTTATCGGCGACGAGAATACACTTTTAGGGTGTGCTGATGTAAGCGGTGTTAGCGATAAGCTCATTTGAAAACGTTTAAAAACACACAATTACAGAACCTAATAAAAACAACGACAAAACACTTCCGATCGATAATATAGTTGGTTAAATAGGATAAAACCTGACCATACTAAAACTTATGAAAAAATGAATCAGATCAGCGACATGAGCCTCATACAACCTTATGTTTACCTTCAAAATTTCTCGTCATTAACGCACTGTTGTTAAAATGAAAGTAAGAATTCTCCATTACCAGAGGTCATTAGCTCAACTAAAAAGGATCTTGACCATTGTGTCGGAGGTTCACAGTTTGAGTGATCGCTAGAACGAAACTGATATTACATGTTGTGGTTTAGGGCGTTAGAGGACTACGGCTTTCGGCCCCGGACCTCTTCATATTAAAAAAAAAGACTCCATTATTTAAATGAAAACTGCAATTCTCCGAAGAAAAATAAACAAAAACATGTAAAGAATTGCAAAACAAAAGGTTGTGATTTACCCCAAATGTTGATATTTCAGCCATTGATTGATGAACACCATTATTTCGTTACTTTGTATGAGCAATGCCATTATCTCGTCGAGCATAAACCTGCACATTATCACACCTGATAAACTTAGTTTATGGAAAACCAAAAACTTCTGAAAGACTAAAAAACATATGAAAGCTTAAAAAGTAAATGTATGGACTAATGGGATGACACGATCTTAATGAGAAGAAGATGTGTTATTGGGATTATTACAGATTTTTTGACAAAATAATTTCTTTTATTTTGTAAACTAAAGTAAATTTCAAAAGATATTTTGTTTAGTAGGTAAGATTTTTTCTTTCAATCTATCTTAATGAAAGATAAACTTGAATAACAATTAAATATTATATGCAGAAGAAGGAAAAGAGTTAATATCAGATATTTAATATAGGAAAAATATATAAGGGTAATTAATTTTCCGAATGTTCTTTTATTTTGTAAACTAAAGAAAATTTCAAAAGATATGATGTTTAGTAGGTAAGTATATTTTTTAATCCACGTAAAATAAGTCAAATTGACATTTTTTTGCTAAACGGAGGGAGTAATATATTCTTTTTCTTAACTCTGAGACAAAAGTAACTAATGAGGTAACTATTAGATCCAAACCTGTATTTCTTTACCGTTGGTACATCCATGGATCGCCTTCCTCAACCAAAATGGTCCTTTTGCAGATTTTTTCTTTACTTAGGATTTTTATATAATTTTCCCTTAAAGAGGTTCCTTCCAGTACACATTGTTCTCTAGGTCTAATCCAGCATCCTAGCAAAACACTAAGACATGCAGCAATAAAACGTGTACCTTACTGCATTGGTGCATGATTAGTTGATCGTCAATCCGTATAGTCCTTCTTTGATATCCTCATGCTCCCTTATCCAGCTTATAGCTCGTTCAGACACTTAACCAAATCTCCTTGTTCCTTAGTCGCTCAACCAACCATCCCCACATGACTATGTAAACCAGGAGAGACGGCTCAGTCCCAATAGAGCCATCCAGTACAGTCAGTACGTTAGCCATGCTAAACGACTCAGTCAGTCAGTGATCTACTCTTGATCAGCCAGTTCATTACTCGGCCAACATAGCCCTTGATCGAGTAAGTAAACTCCTCACCAGTCTGTTGAAGATCGCACACACACAGAAATCCACATCCTGTCTCATGCTTTCCACACTCGGCCTCTCTTCCCATAGAACTCGCCTAAGTTCAGTCATGATCATTGGCCTTGACTGGTATGATCAGACTACCCATATTCAGTCTCTGATCCACCCTGATCAGATAGGTACTAAATTCGGCTCATGGCCCTCCGATCAGACTTCATCACCACCCATACTGGTGATACCAACTCGGCAGTACACTCTATCATCAGTCGCACTCTGCTCAAGTCAACCTCTCGGATACAGCATAATAATCCATGATCCCTCTCGATCTTCAGTTCCACAGTTCCAAATCGCTTACTCTCACTTCCGGAGTGATCGCCCTAGAGAAAGCAATCCATCGGCTCAGACTCGGTTTATCTTGTAGGCAATCCTTCATTCGATCCGATCAATTTATTGATCCAAATCGACCCTTATATATCCAGTTCGAACCAGACCCGATCGCTGTTCAGTCCACAAGACTAGTGCTCCCTTCTATCGCACCATAGCCCAACCAGTAACTAGACCAGAAGCGATCCAGACTACTCCATATCAGTCTTAACCGCCGACGGAATCACGGCCCTGACCCATCGCGTACCATCAGCACGTGTCTCCTCTTCGCACATACTACGCTGATCTACTCTTCCCATGATCTGCGATCGAACCCTTACCAGAAATAACAATCGATCCTCCAAAACCCATGCGATCCATCAGTATACAACTCGCAGTAAAGCCAGAATAACTCAATGTCCACCTTCCAAGCCTCGGATCGGCCTTCCGGCCCTCTCTCTCTTTGTTCCGATCAGAATAGCGTCATTCTCTCGGTTTCTCTTCCTGTAACCAGAAACCATGACCGTTCCTCATGCACATACCACGCCAAGATCAGAGCGGCTCCATGGCTGTTGATTCCCATTATGATCGGCCATCTTTAAGCCTTTACTGGATCTGATCATCAGTATCTCTCCCTCCTTTGTTTTTTCTGTGTTTTTCCCTCTATCTCTCTCGAGTTTTCTGTCCAGAATCGGGCAAGGGAAAGTTGTTCCCTTCTGTCTACGAAATTCCCCACTTAAAGGAGTTTGGGCGGTTACTTCTTGGCCTTAACCGCCCCTGACATTTATTCCCACTACTCCCGCGCCCTGAATAGGTCAGTAACTGCCCATAGCGGTTTCCTTTCTCGGGCAAACTGCCAAGTGACAGTTTATTAACTGTCAAGAACCGATTTGCCCATCGTCGGTTATCCCATCCAGTAACCGACTCCACCAGTTAAGCTGTTTCATAACTGCTCCATAACTGCCCCATTAACTGCTCTTAACCGTCTAGCATCAGTTACTCATCTCCCATTCCAGAACCATAGCTTGACAGTTCATTGCCATGATAACTGCTCATGGTCGGTTAAGCAACTTAGTAACTGCTCCAGTAACCGTTTTGGTAACTACTCAGTAACCGATCCGGTAACCGCCAGATAACTGTTCCCGCCATTTTCCTTGGCTTATCAGTTCACGTTTGGTTCAGTAATTGTTCCCACCAAAATGCGTATCAGTCAGTCCATACTCTAACTAACTGATCTCGGATGACAAGCCCAACTGCCTTGTCTGAATCCGACCAGCTTTTTCCGACAAACTCAACCATTATGTCCGGACCCAACAGTATTGTCCTAATCCAATCAGTACTATCCAGAAGACCATCTCAACACTAACTGGATCGTCTGATCATTCCAGCTAAAACCCGTCCTTGGACTGATCCAGCTCAGATTGCGGAACACGGGTGTTACAAGTCTCCCCCACTTGGAATGAATTCGTCCTCGAATTCAGCTGTCAGTAGAACCTTGTTCTATCTTTTCAGATCATTCCAGACTTCCGGCATTCAATTGCCTTACCTCAGTTCGCAGACATCCGGTCAGTAGACCACAAAGTTTTCCAGACTCCCGTGATATTAATTTTTAAACACCTGATCGCAACCACATTTGGATTCAATCTCAGTCATCAACTTTCTCGATCCGGTCTCTTCACCACTTATTTAGTCTCACAGACTCAGTTCAGTTCAGTAACTCATTAAACATAGTAGTTCTTATTTTTCGAGCAATCTATTGGTGATCAGACAACACTTTGGCGAGAACACTTGACTCCCAACAATGTTGACCGGTTTACCTCAATTCGCAAATTTTTAACTCGCTACCTTAGTTAAGTTTTTCAGTCTTAATTCTTTACTGATCAGATTACTCTTTTGACTTTTTTCTTAGTCCTTTCAGGTTCAGTCCAAACCATTCTTAGTCCATTCTCCGACTAGGCTGTTTGATTTGCATAAGCTGATCTCTCCTCAGCATGGACCAACACTGAATGCTAGGACACTTGATCATTTCCAGAACTCACGGATCTCTCACTTGATCCTTAAAATTGTTTCCATGGATCTCTCTCTGATCCTGACCAGCTTTCCGATCACTTATGATCATTGCAGACTTTCTAAGATCCTTACCGATCTTCCTTGAAACTTACGGATCACTCTTGATCCTTACAGAATTTTCCTTTCCCGGATCACACTCTTGATCCCTACAGGCATTCTTTACTGGATACTTGATCCTTACACAGTTCCTTTTCGGGACTCTTAGTCCTTTTCAGTTCCCAAACCCTTTATGGCAAACTCCACTAGTTCCCATTTACTCAGTCAAAGTCATGTGTTGGAAAGCTATATGGTTGCCAATGACACCATAACATTCAGAACAGATAGATGTCCAACAGACACGTGATGGCAAACTCTCCACTAGTTCCCACCCACACTTTCACCGCGATCAGAAACCCACAGTAGTGAACTCATTGAGTTCCAGTAACGGTACAATATTATGGCTTGGGAAGTACGGTTTGCCACAGACATCAGACAGGGTTTCGGCAGACACCAGCACAGACACACGATGGGAAACTAAGCTAGTTCCCATCGACGCGATAATAGACACGTCTTGGCGAACTCTCCGGTTCCCACAGACGTCAGTACATGCCTTGCCAAACCCACCTGGTTCCCAAGGTCATACAACCACAGTTGCATGAACACTTTGGCAAACCCACTTGGTTCCCAAAGGTGGTCTAACAGACACTCAGTCGCTCGTCTAGCAAAATCATTCCAAGTCATCGAGCAGCCGTTACTTTCTCCAGCTAAGTCTTAGTAAGTATCACAGCCATAAGCACCTAGACTGAACTAGACTGTCGCATAAAAGGAATTGATCATCAAGAGTAACACCGTCAGTCCGACTACAACCCATCATCTATAGCATCTGGTACCTCTGAGTAATTCCTTGATCACCCAACTAGTATTTGGCAAGTACACCTGACTTCGAATTTCTTGTTCTGATAACCTCAACTCTCAAACCGTACAAGTTTACTACGACAATCGAGCTTAGTCCCCTTTACAATTCCTGTATCCAGTTCTCAATATCCAGGCTTGCTTACGATTTTCACTTGCTAACATGTAAGTCTTACTCGCATTTGCAAATCCATTCCTTGAATTTTCCGTTCCAGTTCCCGGACCAGCATGTCCACAACTTGAAAATATTATAGTCCGTCAAAGTATTCCCCACAAAGCCATATTCACAAATGGAAGTTCTCTTTAACTCCAAATTCCAGCATCAATGCCTTAGCCATTTGTAGACTTTTCCATGGGCGATCTGTCCATCTCAGTTTCCAGATCTCTTGATTTGGTTAGTTTATTTCTCAGCAATCCGTCCATTGCTTTAGCCACAGTACACACAGGTTTTTAACATTCATTGTTAAGACCTTCATTTCAGTTCTCGAACCACCTGTCCTATTCCGTTCCAGAACATGCAATTTATGTTCATCCGTTCGGCTCTTTTCCCTTGAACACTTGTTCACCGAAGTATCACTTCCTTAGGTATAACACGAGTTTCTCTTATGGAAGTTTTGTCCATTCCAGTTCCCGCATAATCAGATTCTTGTCTCCACATCCGACCTCATTAGTCCTTGAGAGTTCTTTGTCTTACTTAGACAATTCCGAATCAACTTTGGCTTTCTCGAACCACTTGATTCATCTTGACTTCAGTACGCTTATCATTCCTTAAGCTTTAGAAACTCTTAGTCAATCCTTCCTATTTCTTCACTTCATAATTCGGATCCATTGACTTCCATAAACCTCTAAGTCATTCTGTCCAGAATCGGGCAAGGGAAAGTTGTTCCCTTCTGTCCACGAAATTCCCCACTTAAAAAGAGTTTGGGCGGTTTCTCCTTGGCCTTAACCGCCCCCGATAGTTATTCCCACTACTCCCGCGCCCTGAATAGGTCACTAACCGCCCATAGCGGTTTCCTTTCTCGGCCAAACTGCCAAGTGACAGTTTATTAACTGTCCAGAACCGATCCAAAACTGCCCATGATCGGTTATCCCATCTAGTAACCGACTTCACCAGTTAAGCAGTTTCATAACTGCTCCATAACTGCCCCCCTTAACTTCCCTTAACCGTCTAGCATCAGTTAGTCATCTCCCATTCCATAACCATAGCTTGACAGTTCATTGCCATGATAACTGTTCATGGTCGGTTAAGCAACTTAGTAACTGCTCTAATAACCGTTGTGGTAACTGCTCAGTAACCGATCCGGTAACTGCTCAGTAACCGATCCGGTAACCGCCAAATAACTGTTCCCGCCATTTTCCTTGGCTTATCAGTTCACGTTTGGCTCAGTAATCGTTCTCACCAAAACGCATATCAGTCAATCCATACTATAACTAACTGATCTCGGATGACAAGTCCAACTGCCTTGTCCGAATCCGACCAGCTTTGTCCGACAAAATCAACCGTTCTGTCCGGACCCAACAGTATTGTCCTAATCGGATCAGTACTATCCAGACGACCAGCTCAACACTAACTAGATCGTCTGATCAGTCCAGCTAAAACCTGTCCTTGGACTGATCCATCTCAGATTGCGGAACACGGGTGTTACAGTAACCCCCACTACACGTAACAGAAAAAACATAAAAACCAGCCTCTGCCAACGATAGTAGACAGAGCCAAAATTCATTTATGCAAAAAACTACACCTACTCAGAGAGACAGCAGCTAGAAAAAACCAATAGATCACAGCCCGACGTGAATGGCTCTGCACACACCTTTACCTCCTTAACCTTTCTTCAGCAAGACTCCTTCTCAGCTATTCTGGTTCCCCTTGTGCGACGTAAGACAGTAACCGCCGCTTCTTCGTAACAATCCATGCAACCATGAAAGCACTTTTATTTGCACCTCCCGATACAAATTGCATATCCCACTCACTCAATCTCCGCAGCACAACATTAACAATCCATGCAACCATGAAAGCACTTTTATTTGCACCTCCCGATACAAATTGCATATCACACTCACTCAATCTCCGCAGCACAACATAAATCTCAGCACCATACGCTCTAAAGGAGGGCCATGCGCTTGGTCTGGTTATGACACCCATCAGCTCTGGTGCCTTGACTTCGAAGACAACTTTATTGAGCTTATGTGAAGCCATACTTTCAATCTCCCATACCAGACCATGGTGCTAAGCTTTTAGTAAAGAACAAATTCCACTGAAAGCCCTTCTACTATGCATCCCAACCACACCTCTGCTATCCCTAACAATCCAAGATGACCTGCCAGTTTTGTCCTCTGAGACTAGGCTACACCAATGTTGCATTTAAACAAACCTGCTGACGGAGCTTTCTTCTTCTGCACCTATTTATTTCTTCTACAACCATACTCCTGATTATTCATCGGGGATAGGTGTACATCAAACCATTGTCTCACATCCTCCCGAATTTTATCAACTCTCGTATCAGCTTTAAACTCTTCTTTGCCTTCGACAGAAAAAAACATTCTTAATTTTCCACATCATACACAAAACTCAAGGATATACACGACTCAATTCTACGGGGATCTCCTTCTTTGACGATATGTCCAGCAAGTAATCAACGTTTTCCAACAATGATCAATTCTCAAAGCCTCCTGGAGGAAAAGGGAATCCAATTTGCGCCCACACCAGTGTTGCAGCCGGACATACGAAGAGAATATGGTTAATGGATTCACTTGCACATCCACATCTCTGACATCTTGGGTCGAACTTTATCCCTCTAGCAATACGCTCATCCGTCACGGAGATCACATTCAATAATGCTCTCCACATAAAGATTCAAATTTTTGGCACTGTGTTCACCTTCCACACTTTACTCCTAAGCACATTCATGGAAAGTCTTACCAAGGCCTCCTTGTGCACCTCCGACTGATCCAATGAGCATGCTAACAACTACCCAGACTTCACCATATAAGCACCCCATCTGTTATGAACCCATTCATAAGCATCCTTCTCAACTAGTGTCGGTTTAAAATAAATTCATTCTCTTTCAAAGAAATTCTCATCCAGCTTTTGTTTGGGGGAAAATCAAATCGTAACTCGCAGTTCCAAACCGAAAAGACATTTATACAGAGCCCTTTTTCAAGCAGCATTCTACCAAACATGATGCTCCTCCAAGCGTAAGACGGACGCGATCCCACACATGCCGATAGAAAAAAACACAATTAGGGTAATACCTGCTACGTAGGAATCTTGCATTGAGTAACTTTTCGAGATAGTTCCAGTCAATCCTAGCATATGCTTTGGACATATCAGTCTTTATTGCCATATACTCCTTAGAAATTCTATCATGTGATCTCAGACCATGCACCACCTCATGAGCAATAATAATATTATCAGATATCAATCTCTCTGGAACAAAGGCGAATTGGGTTGGTGACACAATATGTTCCAGCATAGACAGACAGAGCACAGACTGATAGGCCGTAAGACCACCATCAGTGTCGGATCTGTTACCTTAGGAATTAAACAGATTTGAGTGAAGTTCCATTCCTCAGGAAAACTCTAGTTTGAAAACAATTTCCCCATTTCTCTGGTAACATCAGACCCAATGATGTCCCAGCACTGTTGAAAAAATAGCCCATTCATCCCATCACATCCTGGTGCACTCGAGGATGTCATCGCAAAGACCACATCCCACATTTCTTCCTCTGTCACTTCCTTAATCAGCTTATGATTCATCTTCTCTGTCACCTTTACTTCAAATCCATTAAAAAAATCATTTTTTCTCAGTAACTCCATTCGATTTGAACAGCTTATAAAAATACTCTATGGGGTTGTTTGTTTCTCCGTCCGTCATCTCCATCTAGCTACTCCATCCAGATGTTCTATCCAGATGATCCATCCAGATTTTAGGGGATGTTCGTTTCTTCATCCAGATGAACAATCTGGATGAGTCATCTGGATGAATTTCATGTTCGTTTCTTTTTTTCTATCTCCATCTAGATGGGTGTAACGAATAAATTACAAATATACCCTTAGTTTAATTTAATCATATGTTTGATATTAATTTTAACTGTAGTAATTTTTATTATTTAGTCTAAAATATATGCATTGCAATTATTTTAAAATTAGCGTTTTGACATTTTGACGTTTTCGTTTTTGTGATTTTGGCGAAAAACATGTTTGGCGGGTTAGGCAGTAAAAGGATTTTTGGCGGAAAAACACATTTTTTTGTTTTGGCAGGAAAAACACATTTTTCAATTTTGGCGGGAAAACGCATTTTCGACTTTGGCAGAAAAACACATTTTCGGCTTTGGCAGAAAAACGCGTTTATCGGCTTTGGCAGAAAAACGCGTTTATCGGCTTTGGCGGAAAAAACTCGTTTTTCAGTATATTTGTTTCACTATATTAACTTTTATTTATTACTTCAATATAATTATTTGAAAATATGATTTTTGATGGAAATAAAATTTTGTGATTTAACGAAAAAATACATATTCACGATTTTGGCGGAGAAACACGTTTTGCGGCTTTGGCAGGAAAACACATTTTTGCGTTTTAGCGGAAACACACGTTTTTGCGGTTTTGGCAGAAAAAACGTGTTTTTGCAGTTTTGGCGAGAAAAAACATTTTACGCGTTTTGCAGTTTTGGCGAGAAAAAACATTTTTTTGTGGTTTTGGCGCGAAAACGTGTTTTACAATTTTGGGGGAAAAAACATTTTTGCGGTTTTGGCGAAAAACGCGTTTTTCGGTTTTGGCGGAAAAACGCGTTTTTTCGGTTTTGGCAGAAAAATGCGTTTTGCGATTTTGGCGGAAAAATGCGTTTTGCGATTTTGGCGGAAAAATGCGTTTTGCGATTTTGGCGGGAAAATACGTTTTTGCGGTTTTGGCAGGAACACACGCTTTCACGGTTTTGGCAGGAAAACGCGTTTTTGCGACTTTGGTCAGAAAATGCATTTTTGCGATTTTGGCCAGAAAATGCGTTTTTACGTTTTTGACGGAATAAACACATTTTTTTGTTTTGGCGGAAAAACGCGTTTTGCGGTTTAGCGAAAAATGTGTTTTTTTTTTATTTTAGTGGAAAATAGGGTTTTGTCATTTTTTCGTGAGTGACAAAATGATATTAAATTTAAGCTTATTGTTTGTGAATTGTATAAAAAGGTATAATAGACATCTAATCTATTAAAACTGGAGTACAAATAAATCATCACCCTTAGTTTTCTTCAATAATTACAATTCTATGCCACTGGCCTAAAACACAATAGTTTTACAGTTTTCTTAAACCATTCATTTCGTAGAACACAATTTTTTTTTACCGGTACAGATCTCATTTTTGAAAATTACACCCACAAATCATTCGAAACCAATACCTTATTTTTATTTGTTGACCAACCCATAGCTTATATTATTCCAATCCAATACCATTAAACTAACGATTTTATTAACATTTTGTTTCTTAACCGGTACAAATTTTATTAAGTTAATTATACCAGCACGTACCTTATATCATGCATAAACAATACCATACTTTTAATAGTTGACCAACCATCACATAGCTTATATTATTCCAATCCAATATACTCCATTAAACCTACAACCAAAACCAAGTTATATTAGCTAACCCATTACAAACCAAATCAAACCAAACCAAATCAAACCAAACCAAATGATTCATCATGATTTCGCATTCCAACCTTTTCGTGATATTCATCCAATCAATGGACGTGCACAATCTTAACTAAATATATGATATTTTCCTTCCACAACTCACTACCATTCAAAAAACAATCCCTACTTTCACGCAATCAATAAATGCAATAGATCATAACTAATATTGTTTTATTTAAATCGTTTGTGAATATTTAAGTGTATATCTTATTTGTAGAAGGATATTCTGTTTTTATTATGGTTTAACTAAAATGGAAAGTATATAAAATTATTTAAAAAGATATATTCCTTTATATTCAACATGAAAAACATTTCTAACAATAAGCCAAAAAAAATCGTAGAAAATCTCTTTGTTCCTTATAAGTAGAAGAATAGTCTGTTAGGATTGTGGTTTAACTAAAACGAAATGTATATAAATTTCTTTAAAATCGTATTTTTATTTAGATTTTGCGTGATAAGCAAACTAACAATATATTCTGAGTTTATCTTTTTAACCTACCAATCCCAATTCGTTGAATATATATATATATAGATATATGCTACGTCCAATAAACGTTCAACCCAAACAAAAACATGGATAGCCTAACTACTTTTTCTCCTCTCACAAAAGTAAGACCTTTCAAAGACAATTGGCGTATTCAAGTGAAGTGTTTACATTCATGGAGGCAAAAAACATCTTTTGGAGGTGATTCATTCGAGATGATTTGACTGATCAATGGGTAACATTTTTGTTTATAGTCTCTCCCATTCGTTACCATACCATATCCGTTTTTTTGTTTACATATTTACCGTGTTTTGTTAGGGTAACAAGATCCATGCGACTTGCAAACAAACTCACATGTACCGAGTTGAACGTGCTTTACCTATGGGAGAATGGAGAGTTATTGAAAACGTGATCTTAAATTCGGTTTCTGGTCAATATCGAACTACAAACCATCAATACAAAATGATCATAGGAGAAAACACTAAGCTATCCAATTCGAATTTAACTGATGATAGAATTTTCCTATCTCTTGCTAATTATGAAGAAATTGGTAATGGAACTCTAAAACCATCTTTCCTTATAGGTATTCTCGAATTTGATTATATACATATATTTTTCTCAATATTTTGTTTACCGAACGTTGTAACAAGACATAACTTTTTTTCGTTTTTCCCGGACAGATGTTAAATAAAAAATATAAAAATAATTTTGAAGATTTGTAAAAAGAAACATAATATGTTTTCAGAAAAATAGAAATATAAAAATATGGATGAACAAGTTACATTAAGAATTCTATATATACACATGTTATATAAAATACAATTGTAATATAGTTTAACATTCTATATGTCGATTCCGTTTTTCGTTTTTCGTTTTTTTTTTTTTAACAAAAAAAAACATTCTATATGTCGATTCCGTATGCTCTTAAGGCGAGTATTTATAAATCGAGCATTTAATAAATATTTTTAAAATGAAGTCCATGAAACTACTCAAATTAACACTGTAGATAGATGATCTACGATGATGTGACACAGCTAGCAAGAGGTAAAGTGTTTTAATTCATTAGATCTGCAACATGCAATTCAAATCGTCTTCTCAAATTAACAAACTAAACTGATTTCTTAGATTCTTGATTCTATCTAACAATTCGTTTTTGATCTACAACGAGTAATAGATTACACAAAGAGTTAATCAATACACATAAAACAAGCATGCAACCCAGAAATATTTAAAAATCAGGAATTGAATATATAAACCAACAAAACTACTACCTTTTCGACAATACTATTTGTATTGCCTTAAGCCATTGAAATATCTTCTCTGTTTCTGATTTTGTATCAATCTTCGGTTTACAGAGTAGATAAAGATAGATGAGAGAGAGTGGTGAAATGAAGGAAAATTGAAAAACTTTGTGAAAGTAGTAGAGTTATGGGTATTCAATTAGATAAAAACGAGAATGGATTTTAATTGACTTTCAAACATTAATGGACTTTTCAACATGCCATATATTTATGGCCCATTTATAATTTTAATTGATTAGCAATAACATTTACAAACACTTTATAAATGGTTGATAAAGCTATATTTACATGTTATAATGTTTTTTGGCAAACATGTTATAAAATTTTTGTTTATAATTTCAGTATTTCATTTTATAGAAACCTTTCCCTCACAAATTTAATATATATTTTTCAGAACCAATTATTTAATCATGTACATATTTATTTTAACAAAAAATAAAATAAAATAAATTCCAACAGAATTGATGAAATATGTATTTTTGATAATTACAAATATATATATATATATATATATATATATATATATACATATAAGTACTAATAAGTATATAAGTTACTGATACAAATCATTCAAAAGTCAATATAATAAAATAACACATTTACAAAAAAAGTTATCAATCACAATTTTCAAAACCATTAACTCTGTTAACAAAAAAAACATGGTAATAAAAATTTGTTTTGGAAATATAATACTATACAATTAGTTATTCGGAAAATGAATAACTATATAACACTAATAATTAAAAATAAAATTATTTGTACTCCACAATAGGAAATAAGCACCCATGCGGGCACCCAAGTTTTATCATTGAAAATATGGATCTAATAAAAATGACTAATGTAATTTATAGTTTTTTATTTGTTAACATAAAAATAAATTTTTAATAATTCAAATTAAAAAACACCCGCGCGGCGCGCGGGTCATAGTCTAGTTGTAACATTAAATTGGTTGAGCTGGATGAACTTCAGAATTAAAAAGTCATCCAAATGAACCATCTAGATGAGTTGTACTTTTAGTGTCTAAACAAACAAAACTTTCATCTTCATCTAGATAGATCATCTGGATGGTGAAACAAACATGCCCTATAGCTTTCTTCCCCATCTGGGCGTTAGAAGAGACAAATTTTCCCTCATCATCTACAGGCTTTGTTAGTTCGTTTCGCTGTCTAGAGGTTTCACAAATGCATGGAAAAATGCATTATTATCTATAACCAACACCCACAGATCACGACTCATTTTTTCAGTTCTCTGGTGTCCACAAAATCAGGCGAGCTAGAGGAAGTCTCCAACTCGAGATCATATCGCAACTTGAAGTCAGCACATTGGAGTTCTGATTATTCTCCCGCTTTCACTTACTTAGAGTCTGTCTAACCACACAAATTCTTCTCATTAAAGACATGTTTCCCTGCTCAGTAGACCTCCTCCACCCACCATGTATCGTCTCAGCCACCCGACATTTTCCAACGATCCCTTTATTAAATCGGAAAGCCCATCTTCTTTCGTTTTGTCTAACCAAATTGACCATCACCGGCTAGTAATCCGACCCCAGTTTCTCCATAAACTCCTGAGAAGCTTGGTGAAAAACTCTTCTTCATTCCTTCTTCCCAAAACATCGATCCAGTTTGCACTGAATATATTTTTGATATCTCATTCCGGCCCATGTGAAACCATCTCCCACACCAGCAATCTCAACCATTTCACAAACTTTCAACATATCAGCAAACTTCATGAAGGGGGTATCACTACGTTTAGGGCCACCAATCTTCTCCTCGTTATATAGAATTTCGTTGAAATCTTCGACCATGCACCAGCAATCCTTACCACCAACACCAATCCTTATCAGTCGTTCCAAGACCTTCTCTTTTCCTCTCTTACTCGGTTCACCATATACAAAAGAGACACAAAAACTTGTATCCTCCATATATAATAGCACAATCTATAACATTTTTTATTAGGAGAAAACCACCAAAATAACTTTGAACTTTCAAAAAAATGCCAAAAAAACATCAAACTCTTATTTAAGCAATTTAAATTGTCAACTTTTCAAATTTGGCCATTTTAATCTTACATTTATATTGACTCTGCCATTTAAGCTTAGCAAAAGTCAACTGTTAACTCTTATGAATAAACATTAAACGCTGTTAAGTGTTAAACTATGTTGTTTTACTTGCACGAAACAAAGTTAGAAGTAAAGCTTCTCGATCCCTTAATCTCTAAATTATCAAACCTCTATTCTTCGATCCTTTCTCTGTTGACGACGAAGCTTCACCAACAATTGTTAAGGATGGCTAAGACCAAGCGAGGTGGTCGTGTTTGTCTCACTTTTGGACCGGTGATGTGATACGGTTTATCCGTATGTTGATAGACTCAAGAATCAATATTCATGAATCACAGATTCTCACCTCAAGTTTAAAAAATCTTGATTGAAGAAGAGATTTTAAGACAACAATGAGAACAAAGCTTTCCTAGAAAATTACAGAGAGAAAGAGATGAACTAGCAAACATTTTTAACTTTTCTTGATGATTCCAAAAATGTAAGAAGTTGTCACTCTCTCTCACGGGACGTGTTCCGTGATGTGTTTAGTAGCTTTTCCTGTATGAAATCCTCACTTTTCAAAAAACCTTGACCTCAAGGTTAGCATGAATCTTAGAGAAAGTTTGTCGTCAACATGGTAGTACGTTCTCAGAGAAATCTCCACCTCATAGTAAGTTTTTGTCCCATGTTTTGCTGCTTCTTGTGAGTTGTGATCAAACATCTGAACTTAAACCTCCAAGACTTTGACATTTTCTTCTTCTTCTGGTTCTTCACACACTCTTGTACATGAGCTTATGTTATTGTTTGGAGCTTCCTTGTTGCTTTGAATATACACATCCAGCTTTTTGTTAACCATTTTCTTGTGACCCTCTTTCTCTGAGAAAAACAGAGATCCTTAATGTGAAGTGAATGCTCTATCTTCTTAAACTCCTCAAGGATTAAAATCGTTGCAGAACACTCTTTTTTACTCATGATCACGCTGCAATCTTTGTTTGCAATATGTTAATCAAGTTGTGGAAAGACACAAGTATATATAACCTGCTGCTCCATCTCTAGAACCAACAAAACTTCAATACTATGTGGAACCAAATGTTAGATATGATTATGTTTGAACTTATTAGTTTGTCCAAAACAAGAGTTTGATGTGTTCTTCCTTTCTTCAGTTACGGTAAATAAAGTCACTAGGAATTTTGATTTTCTTTTTGCTTTAGAGATACTCTCGATTTTGGGTTTTTTGATAGAGATGAATGTTTTTCAAAACAGCGTCCTATTGAATTAAACGGATGTTAATGAAAAGTTAACTGTGGACTTTATTTGAGTTTAAATGGCTAAGTCAACATAAATATAAGATTAAAATGACCAAATTTGAAAAATTGATGATTTAAATTACTTAAATAAGAGTTTGAAGTTTTTTTGGCATTTTTTTTGAAAGTTCAGGATTATTTTGGTTGTTTTCTCTTTTTATTAGCAAACGTCACCTCCGCAATTACTTCTTACTTCCACAGAATAGCCAGACAACCACTCTCTCCCTTAGGCTCCACCATAAACAATCTATCATACCCTAAAGACACTTGCAAATCAACTACCAACTCTTTTTGTTTCGTTTCCATGAGAAAAATCATCGTCGGGGAATATATTTTACGTATTTCCTTTAGACATGGAATTTTCAAGTCTTAATCCTGGTAATTCCAACTCAATATCCGCATTATTGATTCGGCAGTCCCCCATTTCGGACCACCTCAGAGTTGTTACGCATAGCAATTTTTAAAAAATTCCCAGCCACTTCCTCTGCACTTCTCTTAGCAGCTACACTCTCTGATGGAGCATTTAATTTACACCCTCCTCACCACTACTACCACTCCCTGCCAATTTGGTTTTAAAACTGGTGAGCTCTTTTCGGAGGACGTCTTCGACCCCACCCCTTTCCTCTTGAAGTCGTGCAAGAGCTAGCATCCCGTATAACCTGCGCTAAAACCCATTCAACAATCAAGAGAGCCAATGGGGGAAACATGTTGAGGATCCTTTGCACTAAATTTTAGCCTCTCATGCATCTCCGACCTCTCCATGTGAGCCCCTTCCTCCACTCCAACACTCTCTAATATCTTCCCAAAGTAATTAAAAGTCACACATTTTCCCTTATTAACATCTGAAATAAAAACAGGAGCCGGATCTAGCCTCAAGATCATTTTATGCCCCATAAGATCATCTTTCATATCAAAGGTAGAATTCCTCACACATTCCTCACGCACTCGCTTGTCACCCCCTTCTGCAACAAGTAAATATTCTCTCATATGTTTTAGGACTTCAGGGTTAATTTTCCTCCTTCCTGTCTACTTATCCAAACCAACTTGCTCTTCAGGTAACACTCTAAACATTTGATCATCCATCTCGATAACGAGCTCATGTCTCTGTTTCTCTTCCATTACTATCTGTTTTTGGGCTGCAGATTGATTCTTTTACGCCTGGATGAGGAAAGGACATCTATCTCTTTCATGAGTAAGTCTCTGGCAATTATAACATCTCTTATGGATCCTTTCAAAGTCTTAGCAAATTGTATCAGCTTCTCCACCAGGGAGATTGATAACTCTCACTTTCCTCACAAGTCGCTACACATCAAAGAAAACTCTTACCCTTACATAATCATGACTTTGAGGTTTACTTGGGTCAAAAGCAACTGCATCCACCCTTCCGATCAACTCCCCATACGCTGTAGTAGAACCTTCAGTGTATTGGTTCAGAGGGATGTTTCAGATCTGTACACACACCAGCAGGAAATTGAGGTAATCCTCCAGTGGCTTCTCTTTCCATATGTCAATAACTATGCTCCACTCGCTAAAAGTCCACACATGTTTCCTCATGACTTCAAGGTCATTTTCATACTTGAACACAAACTGGAAGGTCGCTTTTGATAGAGCAATTCCTTGTACTCTGTAATACACTTGCCACATCCTTGGCATATCTAGAATCAGATCGCTAATCTTCTGACTCTTAGGGTTTAAAGTTCTGCCCATTATACTCATCTTATTCCTCTCCAGAGCACTGAATTGAGGCATATCCGGTAGGTTAAAAGGAACTTTATCATCTTCAGGTGATATAGATTCAGAAACCTTATTAATATTCATATTGAGAATGTCAAAGGTTAAACTCGAGCGTTAATGTTCTTCAGTCCACACCCAAACTTCAAAAGCGGCTTATGGAAGCCCTAGTATTTCTAATAAAAACATAATATTCTCTTAAATCTTAACCCAAAAAATACAAATAGTTAAGATATTATGTTTGTGTAGAAATCAAAAGAGGAGAAAATCCCATCCGGAAGCCCTACTTCCCTCATCAAGAATATTCTCTTGAAAATAAAGAGAGAGAACTTAGCCCAAAAAGGGAGTCAAAAAATTGATGATCATGAGTAAGGTATGATTTTTTCTTTCAAACTATTTTAATTAATGATAAAACTAAATAACAATTAAATATTACATGCAAAAGGGAAAGAAAATATATCAAGTAATTAATATAGGAGAGTATGAGTGTGATTGGTTGGACTGTAGCTGTATAAATTTTACCGTATAGTTTTTTGATGTAGTTGTATCTAGTGTAGTTAGAAATTAAATGAGAAGAAAATGATAAAAAGAAAGATATTCCTACGTCAAGCCTACATCAATATTTTTTTAGTTTTAGAAAATAATGCTCCTACAGCCTTAGATTTAAAAACTATTTAAAACATGATTGATAATTTATATGGTTGTAGATATATAATAAAGCTAAAGTCAGTTGCTATAGCCCAACCAATACATGCTCCCAGAATAGTTTTAATTTTGAACAAAATAGACGTGTGAGGTTTTTTTTCTGCAAAGAGCTTATTCGCCTAAGTGTGGAAACACTCATACTTGTTGAAGATTAGGACGAATAAGTTGTATGTTTTACTAAATCTTGGATGTTCGGTGAGCACTTGAACAATTGCGGATTAAGCTGAATGACGGTAAGCTGACACATGATGATCAGGGCATAACTAATGAAAATAACGAAACCGCAAAGTTAATGAAGGAATGTTAGGCTATCGAGCAGTGCGAGTTACAAGTAAGGAATATTTGGATACTTATCATTGTGGGATTATGCAGAAGAAAATTGGGGTCTTCGGGAATTTGTTAAGGGAAAATACCATAGAGAATGGATCAAGCAATTAATGGTGATCTTTGATCGAGCTAAATAAAGAAAGATGCATTAATTACCCGACTTGGTGAGCAAGTCCAAGAATCTTATAAAAAGGAACCTTGGGTACTCATTTCTTTCACAACCAAAAAAAGAAAATAGTCTTATAGAGAAGTCAGAGCAAGAGCAAAGTTCCAGAGAGAGAGAGAGTTCGCCAAGGGAGGATCGACTAAAGAAGTTGGAAGAAGTTCTCACCAGAAAACGCCGCAAGGTTCAGAGTCTTTAATCTTTTAAGATCAATACATGTGAGGATGTGATTCGTAGCAACATATTAGAATAGTTTTTAGAGAATTAGTTTCGATTATGCTAGGGTATATGAACGATGTATTTTATGGAAAGTTCGTTCTTCGTTCTTTGAAGTGATCTTCAGGGATCGTTGAACGTTCTTCATGTTCTTGGGATATGACATGATAGATTGTGTGAATTGATTTTAAAGTAGAATGGAAATGTTTATGTGGAAACATGGGAATTGATCTACAATGAATGGCATGTTAAAAGGGAAAAAATTAAGGAAACATGTTAATATAAGAGTTAAATAAAGAAAATATAGGATGAAACTAACAAACATAACTAAGGAAAATATGATTTGGCTTCTGACCGTAAAAGGATATATGGTTCGTATTTGGCTTTGGTCCGTATGTTGTCTTCGGCCGTGATGGACCTTCGGGCTGAGAGGCTTCGAACCATATGAGTGAACGACAGTTCGAGTGGCTTCGGACCGTATGTGTGAACGACGGTTTGAGTGGATTTGGGTCATGTATGATGGCTACGGGCCGAGAATTGGCTACAATACATGTACTTTAGTCGTGTATGATTGGCTTATGGTCGTGTATGACTGGCTTCAGGCCGTGTATGATTGGCTTCATGATGTGTATGATTGGCTTCAGACCGAGTATTACTGGCTTCAGGCCGTAAGGGACCTTCGGGGTCAAGAACGAGTATAATGGTTCAAACAATGGAAATGCGTAAATTGTATAAGTAAAGATAAAGACTAGTTCAACATAATGGAATGTTAGGTTGCTAGTGAATATTAGATATGTTACGCGTTGCATGTGGGCGGTTTTGAGCATACTCACTGAGTATATTTGTAAGCTCATGCCTCCCTTTGTGATGCACGTAACGTTTGGTTGTATGTACTGGAGCGCGAGGCTAGAAAGACCATGGGAAAAAGTGTTTGAACTTGGGTAATGTTTTGGGAATTCTGATAAAGTTGTCTTATTGTATTGCACATATTTTTAGCATTTGGTTTTGAATTTTATTAATAAAGTTGCGGTATTTCTTCGCATTCTTCCTTTCCAAAACTGGTTCGCTCTTTACTTAGAATTTTCAACGGGTTTTCAAATATTTCTGGGTTGGGGTGTTTCAATTTGGTATTAGATCTAGGTAAGTCAGCCAGTTCTGTCCTAGATGGTCGCCTTTCAAAAATGAGATTTGTGGGTAAGGGTGGAAAATAATCGATGGTCTATGTCACGCGCGAAGGATGTGTTGTACGATGTTTCTAAGGTATGTCTTGTTATGTTTTTATGGTTGGATTGCTCAGAAAATGACTAGGGGAATTGTGTTCACAAGTTTGCAAGAACCTAGTGAAACTAACGTAAGTCTTGTTAAGGATAAAAATAATATCTAGTATTAGGTGTCTCGAAGGGTATTCGATGGAAAAATCAGGTTGGACAAGTTAACAAGAGGAAATATGCTTAAAGTTGTGAACGGTGGATCTAGATATGTCCATTATGGTGAAGGAGTGAAATCGATCATAAAAGAACGTAGAGCAACTTTCTACATGGAATATTGGTTGACTACTTAGCTAACTAGGACTTTCATAAATGTTAAGTTTAATATAGCCGAAAATGAACGAAGTTAATGTCTTAAGAAAATATAAAGTGTTTGGATTTTATGTGGTAGTTTGGCACTCGTTTAAAGAAGCATTGCACCGATGGAAGTGAAAGAAGGATGGGTGTGTGGTTAGGAGAACGTGACACCAAAGGTACACAAGCTAGATGTAAGGATGAAGTCATTCTGATTGTTAGTGGTGGGGGTGGTGAACCTATACTTTATTCAACTATGGGTGTTGTATTCCTTGTGTGTCAGGAAATCATCTAGAACTGGACATATAAAAAGGGGTATTTGAGGAAGAGATCAGATCGGATGATGCAGCATGCATTGAGATTTTTAAGTTGCGTGTCTATTATCGAGATGTGTGATGGAGAGCATAGACATGTTGGGTAAATGGTACACATAAATTCTCGAATTGGACTTATTGGCACATTACAGAGTTAAGTTAGATTGTAAGAAATGGCGAAATAGGATAGAATTGGAGAAAAGTAAAGCTAGTATTTCAAGGAAAGAGTTCAAGATTTCAGTAGCATCATAAATAAGGACAAAGTAGATGATCAAGAACGAGCGCGAAGTATTCTTAGAACCACCACAAATGTAAAAGTTGAGCAATGAGAGTTTTTGATTTGAACTTCAATTTTGATAGAATGGCTACAAAAGTGAAAAGTCTTCATGGAATTTAAGGAAATCCAGTTTTAGAAAATTGGGAATTGGGGTTTTGGGGCTACGTGGTGCCCGGAGAAAGAGTTGGGAAGGATAAAGAAAGGTCACGACCATTAAAATTGGCCGTGGATGAAGAATCCGACAAATATCAGAAACTTCGTCAGATTAGTGAGTAAGAATCATGAGTTTGTAAAAGGCACTGCAAGCTTGTTGAATCATTAATTGGTTTGAACAAAAGGATATGGATTATGGGGAGCGACACCATGCAAGGGAAGTTTTTTGTTTAGAAAGAGTGGCAACTAAGTATGTCAGTGATACTATTATCCGTGTAGGAGTTATTATGCATTGACTCATCTAAGATCAGACATAGGTGTGTAAATTTTTTGGAGGAATGTAATATCGCATATTCGTCGTGTTGATTGAGCAAGCAGAAGGGTTGAACGCGATGCTGAGATTGTTGTCAATGGATATCTTGACAGATGACATGAGTGCATGAGGAGAGAAAACAGTTGATCAAGTTGACTTACTGACTTGGACTAAAGTGGTGCAGCGAAAGTGTGGTGGAAGTACAAGAAACCCATGATAATTTCATTTGATGGATGACTTAGAGCTGACAATAGTAGTATTTTCCTAAAGGTTGCGGTCATATCATTATGAAGAAAATTGTTCAGTGGTTGCATATCATAAGAGCTTTTGCTATATTTTCTGGTCAACCAGAGATGAACCTAAGACAAAAGGGATGGATGGATGGATATGGTCATGGACTATGATTTGGAGATAGCCCACCACTTGAAGAAGTCTAATTAAGTGGTAGATGCAATCTGTCGCTGGAAGGCAAGTGTCTTGATAGAGAAGAAAGCACAATGGTTGATTGTAATGCTTGAAATGTTGCGAGTCAATGTGTTGTTATTTGAAGCAGTTGCTATGGGTGGGGAAGCACATGATCAAATTGACTTAATGTTGTAGATCATGTTTTGTTGGTTAAGATAACCGAAGATGGTGTAATGGGATATTGGTAAATCAATAATAAGTGGACGAAGATGGTTCTAAAGAATCACATCAGTATAAGCTCACCACACATTCATGGAAGACAAATACGTTCCATGGTCGTATGCAATACTATAGTTGATCTGGGACATAGACAAGAACTGCAGAACGGATGGATAAAAGTCTGATTTGACAACATATGACATCATATCATTAGTCATCCAGTGACCTGCAAGTTACCAATGCACGAGTGGAAGTGGAATATGATCACAATGGATTTATGTTGAACGAGCTGATTAGGAACAAAAAAATCTTCAGGGTTCACTATGATTATAGTGGACCACTTGAGTAAGTATGCACATTTAAATTAAAGTGAGAATGTGGCGGAAAAGTGTGCTTAGTTGGAAACGAACAAGATGGTGAGACTTCTTTAAATTTGTGTTAGAAGCATGTCAAACTGGATGAAAGTTTTTGTTCAAATTTTGGGATAGCATTTCGGGAAGCACTGGGCATAGAATGCACTTATCAAAAGTTGGAGGATACGTTGCAACATTGTCTTTTCAATTTTAGATTTAAACCAGAAGGAAAAATTGGTCTATCAAATCGGGTATGAGAACATTCATGTCTAGCTCCACATGTTGAATCAGAGTGGGGGGAGACAAAATATTCAGATGAAAGTGATAGAGGGAAGGTGGGATGGAGGAAATCCAAGAACAGACTCAGAAAATGATAAAGGTGCATGCAAGAAAGATATGAGAGGTGTGGCATGTCCAGAGTCACTAGATGTTCATCAGTTGGTCGAGGCTAAATTCAAGGACGAATTTTTTTTAGTGGGGAAGAGTTTAACGACCCGCTCCCATATTAGTTTTAATTTTGAATAAAATAGACCGTGTGAGGTTTTGTTCTGCAAAGAGTTTATTCGCCTAAGTGTGGCAGCACTTGTACTCGTTGAAGATTGGGACGCAAAAGTTGTATTTTGACTATGTGTTTCATGTTTGGTGAGCACTTGGAAGAATTGCAAACTAGGCTGAATGACGGTAAGCTGATCACGGTATGATCGGAGCCTAACTAAGAAAAGAACAAAAAGGCAAAGTTAATAAAGGAATGTTTGGCCATCGAGCAGTGCAGATTTTAAATAAGGAAAGTTTGAATAATTATCATTGTGGGATTATGCAAGAGGAAAGTCGAGTCTTTGGGAATTAGTTAAGGAAAATACCGTAAAGAAAGGAAAAAAGCATTGATGGTGATCATTGGCCGAGCCGAATAAGGAAACTTGCGTTAAGTAGCCAGTTTGGTAAGTAAGTTCAAGAATCCTATAAAAATAACCTTGGGTACTCATTTATTTCACAAAAAAGAGTCTTATAGAGAAGTCAGAGCAAGAACGAAGAGAGAGTTCGCCAAGGGAGGATCGAAAAAGGAGATGGCAGAAGTTCTCACCAGAAAAGACCGCAAGGTTCAGAGTCTTCAATCTTTTAAGATCAATACATTTGAGGATGTGATTCGTGGCAACCTTTTAGCATAGTTTATAGCGAATTAGATCCGGTTATGTTGGGGTATATGAATGAATGATATTTTTATGGAAATTTTGCTCTTTGTTCTTTGAAGTGATCTTCAGGGATTAATAAACGTTCTCTGTGTTCTTAGGACATGGCTTGGTAGATTGTGTGACTTGATTGTGAAGTAGAATGGAAATATTCATGTGGAAACGTAGGAATTAATCTAAAATGAATGGCATGTTGGAAAAAGTTAAGGAAATGTATTAATATAAGTGTTAAATAAGAAAAGTATGGGATTAAAAGAACGAACATAATTAAGGAAAGTATGACTTAGCTTCGGGCCGTAAAAACATATATGGTTCAAATTTGGCTTTGGGCCGTATGTTGGCTTCGGTCGTGATGGACCTTTGGGGTCGGCAGCTTCAGGCCGAATGAGTGACCGACGGATCGAGTGGCTTCAGACCGTAAAAAAAGATATATGGTTCGTATTTCACTCTGAGCCTTATGTTGGCTTTGCCATGATGGACCTTCGGAGCCGAGTGACTTCGGACCGTATTAGTGAACGACATATCGAGTGGCTTCTGGCCGTGTATGATGCCTACAGGAAAAGAATTGGTTACGGCCCGTGTATGATTGGGTTTGAGCCATGTATGATGGCTTCGGGACCTTCAGGGTTGAGAACAAGTATAAGTAAATTGTATAAGTAAAGATAAATAGCTAGTTCAACGAAAATGGTTAAGTATAAGGATAAAAATGGAATATTAGATTGCTAACATAATGGAATGTTAGGTTATTAGAATGAAATAGAATGTTAGTGTAACGACTGTGGATCTAGAGGCCCATTTGCTCTAGTCATTAATTAAAACCCCATAACTCTTTTTTTTTTACTTTGTCCCACATTGAAAGTTTAGAAAACCTACCTCCCTTTCCTTCCCATATATAAGAAACTTAACATCTTCTCTTTTTTTTCTCACCAAGTAAAAGTAGTGCTTTGCATGTGACAAGTTGTTGAATTTTTGGTCGAGTTTATGGGCGAATTCTTGAGCCAGATTTCTGGTAAGTATATCGCTTCCCTATTTTATAGTATTGGAAAGTTCTAGTTAGAGGAATTTCTAGTTTAGGAAACCTGCCATTTTAGGAACGTTTCAATTTTAGAAAGAATGCCATTTTAGGAAAGTTGCCTTTTAGGAAAGTTTCCATTTTAGGAAACTTTCCTTTTTTGAAAACTTTACTTCCTGAGACTCTAACCCCAAGCTGTTGATTCTCTCATGTTACAGTTGACCTTAGTTGACCATCTTCTGTTGATCATTCCAACCAATGACTAAGGTGAGGTATATTCCGTTAATTCCATGCTAGTTTAGTACTACTATTATGGAAAGTTTAGTTTCGAAACATTTTTTGTGTATGAATCGAGTTTGCATGAGAGTCTTGTTTGTTATTATTTTTATGCTTGTTAAACCGGATATATGATGTTAGAGGATTCAACGGTTGAGTGGATTGCATTATAAGTCTATTGTTATGAGATTGCATGCACAAAAAAAACAAATTCTGCTAACGGCGCATTGTGGAGATTGCAGAGCATAAAGACGTATGTGTTAACAGCGCATTGTATGAGATTGCGGGGCATATAGACGTCTATGCTAGCGGTGTATTGTGTGGAGATTGCGGGGTACAAAGACGTTTGTACTAGCGGTGCATAGGAAATTGCAGGGTACGAGGATGGACTTTTGTACTAACGGCGCATAGAGCTATATATATATATATATCCTAATGAGGAGAATGCATGGTGCAGATATTAGCCATGTACTATCAGCGCACTGGTTGTTTCGTGTGGTGCATTAGGCACAGTGTTTGTTCATGGTAAACCTAGGCTTCCCCATGGTCGTAGTGCTATGTACTGAGTCGGATGTTTGCGTGTTTAGAAATCCATACCTCACTGAGTGACTCCCCTATTACTCACCTCTCTTTCTTTTCCCTTTCAGGGGAGACTGGCGAGTAGGAGTGATTCATTTCGGATTTGTGCTTTTGGGCGTTTCTATTTTCTTTCTTTTTTAGAGTCTGGATTTATGTTTTTATCGATATTTATTCGTATTATTTGGAGTTATGGTGTTTGTAGACGATTTTTGAAAATTAATAAAATAGAGATTTTAGAGGTTATTATTTATTTTATTATTTTGAAAAATACAGGTATTACAATTTTTGCATTTCAATTGGTGACAGTTTGTCCTGTGGGAGAGTTGTTAAAGGGTGAGGTCTTGGGTTCGAGTAACACAAAACGCACCAATAACTTACCGGAAGACGTGGAGGCATTTCCTCCCACAGTGAGGGTTAGGGTCGGTGTCCTGCAGGGTTATGATCTAGGGTCCCACGGAGCGGGTTGTCATAGTTGGGTTGCTAGAACATAATTCATTGTGAATGTTAGAATGTTACGGGTTGCATGTGGGTGATTTTGAGCATCCAAAATGAGTATCTTTGTATGCTCATGCCTCCTTTTGTGTGAATGTAAGGTTTGGTTGTATGCACCAAAGTGTTTGAACTTAGGTAATGTTTTGGGAAGTCTGATCAAACTGCCTTATTGTAACACAAGGTTTTTTAGCATTTAGTCTTGAGTTTTATTCATAAAATTACAGTATTTCTTTGCATTCTTTCTTTTAAAAATTTGGTTAGATCTTACTTAAAATTTTCAATGTGTTCTTAAACACTTTCGGGTTGGAGTGTTTCACACATCCTCTTCTCATTTAGGTAACTAATGATAGTTTCTAGAGTAATTAATTAGAAACTAGATCATATGATAGTTTATAGACACAACATTGTTATTGATTACTTGAATTAGATCCTTCAATAGCCAAGGATTTATTCCAAAGAGGTTTGGTCTAGGAATTTAGTGAACAAATTGAATCTGAAATTAACACGTGTCTTAGTTTATGAATTGGCCGAGAGAACTAGAATTCTAGAATCTAGACATTGAATGCTTGCTTAACTTTATCTTTGTAATTAGAACTCTATTTTCGTTCTTAATAAACCTGTAACATCTATTGATTGCGTTTCTGAATTGCATGTATGATTTCTCTGGATCGGATGCTTTTTCCATCTGTCTTACAACCATTTAATTTATTTCTTTCTTTACTACTTTCTAGTTTTGATCTAGCTTTTCCTGAAGCTGATAATCTATTGTATGAAATAAAGAGTCTCTATGGAATCGATCCCTAAGTATTGCACTGCACATTTGAAATATTAATGTAGCTCAAAGGGTAAATTTGAGCATATCAAATTTTGGCGCTGTTGCCGGAGACTCTAATCACAATTATACTAGTGTAGGATTTCGTCTAAATTTTCCTTTTAAGTTTAGTATATTTCCTTTCTTGTGTTTCAGGTACATGCATTGGAGTACCAAAAACAAGAAAGTAAAAGAGCTTTTGGATATGTCCAACCATGATCTAGCTCAGTTAGAACAAACGAACCATAAAAGAAAAGTTCAGTGTCAAACGACACGAGTGATGCATCAAATGACACCTATCGAGCAGAAGCATCGATCACCACTCCTCAAACATCGATCTACACCCACTCAAAACTGTAGAGATGTTTAATCCGAGTGTGCTAGTTGCTGATGCACAAGGGGTTCTATGAGACCAATATGGCCTTGCATATAATGCAGCTAGCCAGAGGCTTGATTAGTTGGAAATATAATCCCAGCTAAGCTTGTTGCTATTGCTAAGAATGCTGAGAATGTTGGAGTTGTTGGGAATGCTAGAGTTTTTCGACAGAGAAGACTGGGAGACTAAAATAGGTCTGATTAGTTATATGTTAATAGGTTTGCGATTCGACCTCTAACATTTTAGTGACATGAATTTGAGCTGAAACCCGCCTACTTCTCTCTTGTGGGCCAGCATGTCTTTCATGGTCTTCCTCATGAACAGCATATGGACCATCGTGAGAGGTTCGAGGATCTATTATCAAGCATCAAAGAAAATTGAATCTATGAAGACTATCTTTTTTGTACGCTCTTCTAGTACTATATTTCTGGAGATGCAGCCTTCTAGCTGAAGAAAATGAAACAAGGCTCTCTTACTGCTTGGAATGCAACCAAGAATGCCTTTTTAACAACTTTGATGATGGAAAGGCTGAAGATTTAAGAAACAAGATCTCCATATTTTTAAAGGGACCTACTGAGGCATTTAAGAACTGTTGGGTCAGATTTAGATCATGTTAAAGAGACTGTCTACATCACGATTTCAACGAGGTACATCTTATGGGTATTTTATTTAGTGGTACTGGTTGGAGATATCAGATGGCCTTGGATGTTGCAAGTGAAGGAAACTTCAAATCTAGAAGCCCAAAAAAGTGATGAAATTGATTAAATTTTGGTGTCTAGGAATAACACCAAGAATGCATATATGAACATAATGAAGTCTGCTAAGGTGGATAGTCGCGAGATCTCTAAAGTAAAAGGAAAATTGGACAAAGTTCACAATCTCCTTGTTGTCAAGAAGCATGTTCAGTTTGATGTATAATTTGAGACTTTTGAACCAAGTGAAGAAGTTTTTGAAGAGGACGTGAACTTACTCTATGCCATTGGTTTTCAGGGTCAGAGGTTTGGTATTCAGCAGAGGAACAAGAACTTTACTGGAAATAACCAGAAAAGTTGCATCAAAAGAAATCAATTTTTTTAATTACTCACAGTACCAGAAGTTCTCTTGGAACAGCGGCAACTACAATATGAATTTTGGTTTTTCTACTTACTAAAATCCTCTTTCAGTAACTCAGGCGAGTAGGATGAAAGGCATGCTGGAACAGATCATGGAAAATCAGCAGAAACAAGGAGTGATTTCAACAAAAAGATGGATGCAATGTACAATGAACTGAATGGAAAGTTCAAGACATTTAACACCCATGTGAAGAAGTTAGATGTTCAGGTTGCTCAAAATTTGAATAGGCAATAGAAATTTCTCCATGGAACGCCAAACACCTCCCACAAGCACTCTGTCAGTTCTATCCTATTAGGAAGTGAAGAATGGGATGAAAATTAGGAGCAAAACTTGGAGAATTAAGCTGATCTTGGTAAATCAACAAAGGTTTCAATTGACACCCACCCCCACTGTCGTCAACACCCACCCATGTCTATGTAACTTTGAGTTTTGTTTGAGCAAAATAGACTAGGAACTGCACTCTCAACACCAAATGACACTGAAGGCAATTGTCGATCGACACCCTCCTTATGTCCATCGACAACCATAAAGATTGAACACAGAGGCTTCACAATGGGCAAGTGATGGTTGACACTCATCTAGTGTTGGTCGACACTCAGATACATAATCAACAGTTTTTGAAATCAAACCGATTCCAATTACGAAGAGGGTTAAGTCTAGAAAGCAATACATGCGTAGACATCTGAGAAGGTCTATCAATGTAGAGCAACTGGCTAGTTTTCGCAAACGAATGAAGAGGGTTCCTGAAGAAGCCTACTATAGATATCGAATAAGTCCATCGTACATGGATACCAGAGAAACCAGGGCAGAGGTTGATACCTTATTTGATGAGTTCATGAGTGTACCTAAGAAGGTCACGTAACTGAAGAAGTTGTCAAACCATGAAGTTTGTAATTCCATGCACTATCTCGAGAGTTGAATTCCAAGATGTCCTATGTCATACATGAGCCTGTGTCAACATCTTTCCTAAAGACCTTCCAGAGAGATAAGGGGTTACTCACAACACCTTATAAAATCAAGTTGGCATTTCAAGACTTCTCTAGCAGACTTTATGTGGTGTAGTTAACAATCCGTAAATAAAGACTGGTAGCTATATTGGGATTTCTGAAGATCATGAGCCTGCAGTGTGATTTCTGAAGATCATGAGCGTGCAGTTGTTTTCACAAGTATATTTAAGTGAGACAGAGTCACATATGTCTGGGGGTAAAAGTAACCAGGAGGAGGGAATTTTACCTTAACTTTTATTTCTCAAACTTGTCTAGGTGGTAGCATTGAGTAGAAACTGCGTAACATGGGTGGAACAAAGCCATTAGCTAAGGTTCGAGGAGGTTTCATTGACAGCATATTTGAGCTGAAGAGAGAACACATTGGAAATCATTTTGGAGTAAGTTCCCACTCTCAACAAGATGTAATATGAGCTCCACAAGTCGAGTTGTTGCTTGTAAACAAGCGCTGAGTGGGAGGCAGCCCACTAATATGTAAATTTTCAATTTTCATTCAATAAAGTATGTGTCGTAGAGTACCCAGTGTCAGTCGACACTATCTTGGTTTCGGTCAACACCCTCCCACTTAATCAATATCGATCGATAGTACCAAGTGTCAGTCACCACTTCACCCACCAATCAGGTGCTTACTCTATTTCCTTAGTTTTTATACGACTTATTTGTTTCTTTTGCCAATCTATGACTTGATATTCACTTGGGATAATGCTATTTTAGTCTCGGGGAGGTAGTTGTTGATATTTTGTTTTGTTTTGAGTGTCAGTTGAGTCATTTTTATTGAGTCAAAATAAAGTTAGTATGGAACTATGACCTTTTCTTGGGATTAATTACCTAACATCATTCTTTGAGTTAATTATTGCAGGTTGTACAATATGGAAAATCCAAAGTTGATTGATCTGCCAATAACATTCATGCTTGTGAGAGTGTCTGAAGGATCTAAAATCGGCTTATAACACAGTCTACTCAATTTTTCTTGTCTTGGGGCTTGGTATACACTGGATTGGATTTCTCGTTTAGGTTTAAAAAGGCACGTCTGTGTGAGTATAATTCCATTCTCTTTTCCCTTCAGCATCTAAAACGTGAAGATATGATTACATGAGTAATAGAGGGGTATAAAAAATTCGTATGACCCCAATTGTCTACTGCAATGGAATGATCACATAAAGCTGAAAGCGAGGAGTAGAAACATTTTCTGTGACCCCATTATTTGCCTACACTTTGCAGAGCATGAAAAAGAAAGAAAAAAGGAGAAACCTGATTCAGATAAGTGATAAAAGAGAGGAGAAAATGGACCGGCGTAAGACATGTCTATGTGATCATTAACCTGAATGGGTAAGAGTCCATATGTCTTTTGATCGATACTCCCAAGATGAGAATGCACTTTTAGATTTTAAATGAGGTCAGTGGTGGTGGGTTTGGATATCTCTTATGAGATATGGGCTGAAATGGTTTGGTTGCTAACCTGAGGTCTATTACTTTGAGAACTTTCTAAGTTTAGTACAATTTGATATGGCATGCTACAAGTAATGGTGAATGTGATGGTTCTAAAGAATATGTGAGTTCATACGTTTTCAAACCACTTCCACATGTTTAGATTATGTTTTTCTTGATGCAAACAAAGGATAAGTCCGAGGGAGTTGATATAACATGGTTTCTACCGTTTTGGCCATGGTATAAGTTTAGTTTTAGAGTATATTATATGTTTCAAGTCGTTTTTAAAGTTTTTACAGGTTCATGTACCAATTGAAGCATTTTGGAGATTATGGAGCCATTTGGAGATTTGAAAGAAGTGATACTAAAAAACTGCAAGTTGGAGTCGATTGTTGGAGATGGTTCCGATTGCAGCCACCTTTGGTGTCGGTCGACAACCATCTTGTACAATCAACCAATGCGAGTTTAATAATGTTTCAAGAATTTGCAAAAATGCCCAGGAGTTTCTAATATTTGCAAAAGAAGTCCATGGCCGAATTTAAACCTATATTATGTTTTTTTAAGCCATTGTTCTCTCTACACTTATTTTACTTTTAGAGAGCTTTGGAGAGAAAGACCAAAACTCCTTCAAAGATCGATATGCAACTCTAGTATTTCTATCTCTAATCTTAATGCAAGTTATTCAGCCTTTGATTATGTTTTCTATAATCATGTATGAGTAATTCACTCGTTAGATTTAGGTTTTTTTTAGTGTTTATGAAGAACTGTTAATAGACTTGCTACATTTGGTTTCAAGTGAAGTTAAGTTAATTGTAAGACATTTAGTAAGGAATAAAAGAAGTATTGAACTAGAATGAAGATTGTGCGTCTGATGACTTATAGGACCAGTTACGAGACATGCCAGTAGGTCTAAATGAGTAGACTCGTGTCCATAACATTCGTTTCAAATCCGGTGGGACAACGGGGGGCGGATCGTTACATATATGGTAATAATACTGGTGGAAAACATGGCATATATATAAAAACGGTCATGACTTTGTTAACAAATAATGTAAAGTTTTTCTTCTGATCTATGATTGTTGTTGTGTTTGCATTTCACAGAGAAGAGCACTGAGGAGAAAACTCTGCATTAGGCTGGGAACAACAGAGGACATGGCAGCTGCAACTGCTTTCTCGGCGTCTGATGATGCTTCGTACGTCACCGGATAAATTTAGTGGTCGTAGGACGTATGCCCTCGAGGCTCTAAATCAAAACCCCCCACTAGTAATAACATCTATCAATAAAACTTGCTGAGGGACAAGAAAACCACGCATTTGTTACTGTTGTATGATCATGTGATGTGAGATACTTTAATTTCTCATATTGAACTGTAGTAAATACCAAAGATTCAAAAATTCGTTGGACGGCGAGACTGGACCTAGCGCTTAATTAGACAATCGGAAATTAAACATTGATTAGTAGATGACTAGTTTTCAGATTATTTTGATATTTTATAATCTAATTTAATTTTAAATATATAATAAATTTATAACTTTGATATTTAGAGTTTTTAACTTATTTTTACGTTCCAATGTAATTAATTAATACAATTTTAATGATTTTATTAAGTTTTTATTTAATTTTACAGGTTAATTCTAATTCAATAAGTTAAAGAGTAAAATGTTTAAGAAAACCGGAATGGAGGGAAAATTAATCAGATGACCACCGCCTAACGAATACGAAGGAGAATAATTGGTCTTGGCAGAGAGTTTTAAAACAGGGGTAAATACAATATACTTATCTACCGAAGATCGCGTTCGTGACAAGCTATCTGAATTAAGAGTCCAACCATCTATCCTTCTCATTCAGATACCACTGACAGATCTGATATCTTAACATACGACCAAATAATAAGGAAAGCAGAGCAAAAAAACTGGGACATTCTCTCCGCGGTGAATACATTTTCTGTGTAGACGGGGTTCCTTGCGTCTTAAGCATACAAGAATAGGCACAATTCGATGCATTGGATTGCAACATCTTGAAAATCCGTGAACATCTACGTTTATCAACTCATGCTCTCAACTAAATCAGAGAACTTGGTAGAAACTTTTGAGAGCCTCAATATTTTCACAGCAAAAAATAACGATGTGGGGCCATTTACCTATACGATAGAATAATGTTACATAGAGAGTCTGAGGTCGGTCAAATACTTGGATATCCGGAAGAAAAACAAAAACAATGTTACTGGACAAACTATAGAGCTACAAGAGCAACAATAACATGCCACCGCAACAAATTGAACACACATACTATTATTACAAATAAATGACACAGTCTGTTTTCATAATTTAAGCACAGTATGTTCACTCATGCTCTTTGAGATGTGTTTCCACTATCAGTATCACAATAAATAAACTAAAACTAATATACACCAAATATGTAATTACGAATTCAGCCTATAACAAACGCAACCCACACACGGTCCTCATACTCTCGTGATCTGTTTCCATAGAGGATGATTGTTTGTAGTTTTAAACTAGTTTTTGGTTTTTGATTTTGCAAAAACCATTTTTGATCCAATCATGATTTTTGAGTTTTAGATTTCTAAAATTTAAGGGAAACTAGTTTTTAGAATAACTACATATTTCTAAGCAAAAACCAGAATCCAAGTTTTTCTAGTTTCAGGGCTTAACGATGATTTTGTATTTTTTATAAAGTATAAATACTCTTATTTAATAAGATTAATATAAGAAATAATGTTCAAAATATCAAAATAAAGCAAATACATATTCTACTTGGTGCTTACCCCGGTATGGCAGTACTATGTAAATTCACAATCACAGACAGACACACACACACACACACACACACACACACACACACATATATATATATATATATATTATATATATATGTGCGTAATTTGGAACTTAGTTTCAACAATATAGTTCCAGTCTATCACCACGTAACATGATTTTAGACTTTTTGGATTCATATAATCTATTTTGCTTTTATACAAAATAACCAAATAATTTTTACTAAAAATTTAAATCAATCAATAAAATAATTTTAAATATTTAAAGTTAAATATTACAAAATAATATGTGTACATCTATGTTATTATTTATAAAAAAATTTAATGTTCGTTTTAGTATTTTTTTATTTATCTCAGAATAATTATTTCTATTATTAATAACATGTTTTATTTTATTAGTTTTAGAATAAAGTATAAAAAACTAAAAACCAAAATCTAAAGTTACCATTCAAGTTTTAAAAAAAACTAAAATCTACTGCAAAACTAAAATCCAAAATCTAAAAACTAAAATCTAAAATTTAAAAACCAAAAGCCAAATACTAAAACCTAAAAACCAAAAATTGTGGAAACAATCATCACCTAATAGTTTTTTTTAACTATCTATAATCAATAGTTTGTAAATTTGTTTCCAATTTTGGACGACATCGAAAAACATTGCACACACACACTCCTACATTCAATAAAAGCAAATACATAGGCACTCAATCTAGAAAACGAACCTTGAAAAATACCACAACTTCAAGCTGATCATACATAAAAAATGTCATACACAAACATGAAGACAACTATATAATCTCAGATAAAACCTCCAACTACGCGCGAAGCGCGGATCTCCCCTAGTGTTTATCTATACTAAACCATTCTCATCTACACACGTCAGTCTGTTACCTTACGATTTAAACATCACTATCAGTATGTACAATCCTCAAATATGGGCTTCGTTGCTGGTTTTTAAAAATTGTCAAAATTAGACTATATGAATGTTTAGGCCCACTAACAGTAAGTGTGTCCCAGCAGTTAAAATAAATCATCATATTGGAACACAAAAATCAAACAATCAAACAACATCTAAACTGTTAGAAATAGTGATTAGTCATCAAAAGACACATGTCCTAGCAATGGTGATCCTCCTCACTTATTAGATAATGATCATCCATCTCATGAAAACATTTGTTTCATGACTAATATTGTGTTTGTCATTATCACTAGTACACATGTCATTGTGTGTGTATTGTTTCATCTCCTATAAATAGGGAGTTTATGAACTCAAAGTAATAAGAATAAGTTCAACATTTTCCTCTCTCCAATGTGACTTTATCTCTCACACAAACAACATACTTATATACAATAATACTTATAATAAAAAATATGCCTCTGAGCTATGTGGCATTGAAAAGTTGACTCTACAAGAGCCCTTAATAATCTTTGCACTACCAGATAGGTGATCAAGGGGGAGTGTTGAAGATAATGATCACCCACCTTGTGACACATCGACAACTACTTGTCCTGATTTTAAGCATCATTATTATCTCTTTACCCTAAGTGTTGTTTCTCTCCATCACTATAAATAGCCACTCCTCTTTGAAAAGAGATGAACATGTAATAAGAGAAAATCAATCAACATCACTTTCTTGTCTCTCTCTCTCTCATGTTCACTTACCAACCCAAACAAAGAATACATAATATAATATATATACAGAAAATATCTCACTCACAATATATTATTTACAACACGTTATCAGCACGACGCTCTAACCAACTGAGGTTATACTAGCGAGGTAATGTTTAATTTATGTCTTTCAATAATTTTAATTATTTTAATTTTATTCTTGTTCCGGAGTGAGAGGCTAGGCCTTCTCCGTTTATTTTTCGGGATGATAGGCGTTGTCTTCTCCGACTGTTAAGAAAGGCTATGCTTTCACGATCAGAGAAACACGTGGTAGGCTTTGCCTTCGTGAATAAAAAGAAAAAGTCAAAATGGTAGACTTTGTCTCCTCGGACCTTGAATAAAAAGAAAAGGTTAATATGGTAGACTTTGTCTCCTCAAACCTTGAACAAAAAAATTGATCAATATGGAAGACTCTGTCTTCTCGGATCATGTAAGAGATTTTAAGATCTAGGATGGAGATATATATTTGGAAATACTTCATTGTACATGGATTAAAGCTCTAGAAGAGCTTATGATGAAAAGACATGCTCAAGAAAAAGATGGCAAACATATAAATGGTGGTAAACCTGAAGTTTACTGATATATGGTCATCTAGTGCAATAATGTTATTGACATTATTGTGAAATTTGAAAAACCAAAAGTTTTTGCAGATAACATGTCTTAAAGAAAATAAAAGAAACCATCATGAGAAATGAATCATCAAAAAAGTTCATTGAATGTGATTTCTTTAAACTGACCCAAAACCATGATCTTACTCTAAAAGATTTGAAACATAATTCCTCCCAAAATGGGAATACTGAATGTGTTATTGGTTTTAGAGTGGAATTCAATACGAGATTTTTGACATGGAGTGTCATCATCTCGAGGGGGAAAATTGAAGAATCTTAGTAAGTGAAACTTTGAGAAATTTTTGTTCTCACTCGAAAAAGAATTTCTTAAAGTAAATTTAAGTAAGATGATCTCCATGATCGGGTGTAATGCAGTTGTGCATGTAACTGAGTCATATACAATCCAAAAGGGATAAAGTATATGGAATAATTAAAGATATGCTCGCAAGATTGGGAGAAGCATATAAGCAGTTGATGGAATGAGATATGAGAAACGGATTACATAAAAGTTATGTATGATAATCCATTTATAAAATGACTGCCAGACATTTTGATGAATAATGAATGTCATATTCCAGCTGAAAATGCTCCAATGAGAAAATGTGTCCCAAAAGGACGATATATAAGTTTATGGCACGGTAGAGACGTGATAGACCATTTGGTTCCAAAGAATCCTCTAGAAGGAGCAAATATATAAATAGAGGATGAATCTCATGATGAGATCGTTGATATGGTTAATGTGTAATCATGTACCTGAGTAAATCATCAATGATGATAAAGATGATGATAAAAAGATCTCGATTAACCATATCAGTACGAGTAAAATATGGAACCAAAGAGAAAATAGATTGTCGACAATAAATAAATAAGAAAGAACGTTATATAAATGAGGATCCTGAATCTACCTCTATGTATGAGGGTAAAGTGAATTGATTAGCCAAAGAGTGAATGAGGCAATCAATTTGATATAAAGCTCGTTAGAAAAAACGAGAAATATTTGGACCAAAAGTCCAAGGTATATATTTCTCCAGAGAACGAAATAGAAAGATGACCTTGAGGTATGAAAAACGGCTTGTTCAAAGATCACATGAGAAAATTTATAATAGATGCAGTATATTGATATGTCTGGCAGGACATAAACGACTTGAGTTGCATCTTGATATTTAGTATTCCCTGGAGAATTAATGATGTTCTCGGGAACGATAAAACTCTGGAAGAATTAAAACAAATTGTATATAATGTATCTTGAATCGGTAACTGGTGATATGTTTACGGCATGGTTTGCCGATTGCCGTTTTAATAAGTATGAATTTCCAATGTTAGCAGGAGGAATTAGAGAAATTCCTAAAGAGATTACATGGTGTACATAGTCGTTGTTACACCTTAATACCCCTACGAATCAAAAAGAATTGAAAGTTGCAAATACTCGTTCAAGGAAATTAGAACGGCATCGGGAACATATCCGTTCTCTCCAAGGTACATATTGATTTAGGATTGGTTAATCCTAGAAACCCGGAGTTTGGTATGTTTTTTCAGATACATGCTATCTATAAAGTCGAACACAAATCGAATATGGTTTTACATTTGGTGAAACCGCAACTGCATGGCGTTTCAAGAAACAATCATTGGTTTCGACTTCTTCGAAGCATGTCAAGAATGTCGTGTGTCGCTTAACTCAAAGAAGGCTATATTAAGAGTGACAGAACAAAGTATACGCCCAAATTTTTTCTCGTAGATACGGAGGTCAAGAAAAATCAAGAAATAGACATCGAGTATGTACGACCAGGCGACAATCCGGTTGACTTGTTCATAAAGGTTCTCCCCACTACAAAATTCCCAAAAACACGTTTACAGTGTTGGAATGCGGCATATGCGTGACCTATGAAGTAAAAAATAGTTATGTCCATCATTCTCAGGGGGAAAATACGTCACTGTACTCTTTTTTCCTCGTTATGGTTTTTATCCCCTTGAGTTTTTCCATGACTAGGTTTTTAATGAGACAGTACGTAGTAGAAGATGACTAATCAAGGGGGAGTGTTAGAAATAGTGATTAGTCATCAAAAGACACATGTCCGAGCAATGGTGATCCTCCTCACTTATTAGATAATGATCATCCATCTCATGAAGACCCTTGTTTCATGACTAATATTGTGTTTGTCATTATCACTAGTACACATGTCATTGTGTGTGTATTGTTTCATCTCCTATAAATAGGGAGTTTATGAACTCAAAGTAATAAGAATAAGTTCAACATTTTCCTCTCTCCAATGTGACTTTATCTCTCACACAAACAACATACTTATATACAATAATACTTATAATAAAAGATATGCATCTGAGTTAATAATTTACAACATACACAACACCCCGCGCTTCATCCTACTCTATATATCTATAAATTGAAGTTTTTCACATCTCCTTAACCCACCTCATAAAATAGTTATCTATAAATTTTGACATAAATATAAATTTTTAAATATTAATGAATAGTTTTAAATTCTCAAATTTTTATTATTTAAACTAATGTTATTATCAAAACTTTCAATAATCCATAAATCCAACCAAACATTTAGCATCAATCTTTCTATTAATAAATAATAATATAATAAAATATATATTAGATTATAAAAATAAAAATAGAGAAAACTCAATAACAACAAAAAGGAGAGAAAAATAATAGTCAAATATATATTATAATCTATAAATACATAAAATTTTGAAAATAAGTAGAGAAACTTCATAACAACAAAAAGGATTGAAGTCTATTTATGCTTCATTAAACTCATACAAACGAAAATAAAATTAAGATGAATCCCCATTCTATTTTTTTACCACTAAAATTTAAGATTAGACTAGAAAGGTGATAAAAGAATAAAAAAATACATAAGCTAACTTGATATAAAAATAAACAAAATAAAAATTTAGTAAAAATACATAATAAAGTTTTAGCTTATTGAAGTTTTAGACAATATATAGTAATTTAGTAACAATTAAATAGTGTAATTTAAAATAATATATATATATATATAGGATATAGTTTTCTCTCTTTTCCTTAAGTTACCTAATTAAGCGATTATCTACAAACTTGACACATAAACGAGTACAAATGAACATTTCTTAATTATTATCTTCTTATCATTTAAACTAAATTTATTAACAATTTTTTTTATAATTTATAGATCCAAATCAAAATTTTAATAAATAATGAAATAGTGAAATAAATATTATAATCTAAAACTAATGCAAGTTTTGAAAAAAAAATATAAAACTTATATAAATAGAGACTAATGATTTACATTTCATCAAACTCGGACGAAGAAAAATAAAAGAAAATGAATCCTAAATCTTTATTTTTGACCATTAAATTTTAGATTAGACAAGAAAATTATATAGAAATCACAAACCATAATTAATACATAATCAAAATAATATTTTAAAATTACTTTTACAAAGTAACTTAATAAAGAAATATACAAGTTTAGTAAATAAACATAATATAATTTTAGCTAAGCAAAATTGTTTACTCAATATATAATACTTTAGGAACAATTAAATAATATATTATAAAATGTTTCAAGAATAAATGGAGAAATCTATTAACAAGAGAAAAAGAGAAAAAATCTATCTAAAACATTGGTTTTTTTTTTGACATTTCATCAATTTGAGGGAAATAAAAAGTTAATATCATCCGATTTGATTTCTCTTTCTTTTTTTTTATACTCAAATTTTGACAAATTGATATAGACAACAAGAAACGATAAAAACACAACAATGATTAATAAGTAATCAAAATTTATCTTACAAAAACCAGCTGGAGAAATAAAATAAGATGTTATAAAAAAAAAAATAATTTAGTTAAATCATATATATATATATAATTCAAAAATAAATAGGAAAAAGTCAAAAGAGAAAATAAAGAATATCCATTCACGATATTAGTTATTCATGTTTCATCAAACTCCAGAAAACAAAAATAAAATAAAATAAAATATCATGAATACTTTCTTTGTTATATGGTTATCAAACATAGTTTTAAATAAATTAATTTAAAATAATGAAAACACAACTAAAGATTAACATATAATCATCATAACACTTTTTAAACTTAACTAGATCTAATAGATGAAACAATTAAAAAATATCATACATATTACCATTACAAAAGTACCAATACACTCATAAAAAATAAAATGACATTGTCTCTTGCACTTTATAATTAGGGGAATTTTCAATTTTACCACATTATTGGTACCATTATTCATCTTTACCTTCACTATAAAGATATTTTCCCAAATACCTTCTTTTCTAAGAGGCAAAAAAGTTTTAGATGAATTAAAACTTCAACCTTCACATTCTAAAACTTTACTTCATCCCTCAACTTTAAATCCTAAGTCTTAGATTAATTAACCCTAGGGTTATAAGT
This sequence comes from Moricandia arvensis, assembly GCA_905132765.1. Taxonomy (NCBI): domain Eukaryota; kingdom Viridiplantae; phylum Streptophyta; class Magnoliopsida; order Brassicales; family Brassicaceae; genus Moricandia; species Moricandia arvensis. Next base: position 63,405 of record CAJHQP010003086.1, read on the forward strand.
GTCTTTTTCCTCTTAAAATAAAGGTAAAATTAATTAAGATAAACATAGAAAATGATAGTAGGAATGTGGTGTTTTGACAATTTACCTTAAAATTAAAATAAATAATTACAAAATTTGAGCATGCGCTGCAATACAAAACAACCTTAAAAATCTGTATAAACATACATGATAATTGATAGCATAAAAACTTATACTCAAAATAAAAATAAAATATTGACATATTCAAAGAATCAAAAACTATCTTATTAAACTATTTAGTCAACCACAACAACTTTATTTTTTAATAGAGCCAATTAGCCATCTGCCTCAAATCGAAGGCTCTTATTAGTCACTTACCCATTGAGTGACAATTGGAGGTGAAGACATACATTTTTGTTCAGCATTGAACGAAAATTCCTTTCTCCAACTGACACATTTTTCTCCAAAGTCCTATTGCACAGAAGTCCTATATCTACTTCAATTTTGTCCCCATGTTTGCTAGATTTTTTAAATGCTAAAAATATTATCAAATAATAATATTTTAAAAAATATAATATAAAATATTTTAATAGATAAAATAACAGTATAATTTAGCACTTGATATGATTGAAAACATAGATTACAATTGATTGCAAGATCTCAACATCTCTGAAATCTACAATTTGTTATAAATTTGATATTAGTGTTAGATTAATTGTTAGCGGTTAACTTATTTGTTAACTGATACATGTTTGGTTAAGATAGACATTATTTGATAAATAGTTTGTTGAATGGTTGATATTTTGTTTAGCATATGCTCTCTTATATGATACTTGATACAATAATATATCAAAACATGTAATACGTTAAAATAGTAATACACATTGATAAGCCAGTTAACAAACACCGTATAAACTCACAAATCTTTGTATCAATTCTTTTGCCAGCTTGTTAACTAAGTATACCATGTACACGCTAACAAACCATTAATCAAACATTTGCAATATTTGTTAACAATTTAAACCTCTGTTAACACCTTTGGTGAATGTATTTATTAACGGCTAACACCTCTGTTAACACCTACAAAATTTATTAACAACTAACACCTCTGGTACATGTATTTGTTAATTGCTAACAAATCTGTTAGCATCTATAATAGTTTTAATTGATACATAAAATATTAATAGTCGACAATAGCGATTATAGTATGAAATATTATATAGAAAATAATATTTTTACGAGAGATATGCAAAGTAAAAATTACTTGTGGATTGGTAAGCGATGAAACCAATAACATTGGTTTGGATTGGTAACATGTGAAGAAGAACAAATAATTTGTATATGAATATCTTCTATTGTGTATGAAATGGTAGAAAACTTCAAAATGAAATTCTGAAACACTGTATTATTATCTGATAAAACAAATAAAATTGTTTCTGTAAAAGAAAAAAATAATAATTTGGTTTTAAAACAGTCAACAATCTATGTTATTCTTATCTACAAAAAATAAAAACATCTATTTAGACAATTTTCTTTATTCTCCACATATAGCCAACTTGCCTAAAACATACTACTCCCAATGCATACTGACAAACTCTTACACATCTAGGCTTAGAGGCATGTGTAGTATATAGGGTCAATAGAGTCATCAATTTAATCCACTTCCATCATGGACGATTCTCTAATTGAGGCCGATATTAAAGGCACTCACGCCTATTTACTCTTTTTAATATCCAGTCTCTCAATATCATAACCGGCTATCTAAGCAAAAATCACATATACATAATTATTTCATAAAATATATAATTAGCTCTTTAAAACTAAATTATAAGTCAATTTAAACACCTAGTTATGTTAAAATCATGCGCAAAACACGGACTCGATCTTAATTAAAAACATACAAATTATATAACATATTACTTTTATATAATAGTGCTACTATTTTATCATCAGACACACACAAACAAATCCGTTAGATTCCAAGGGATATTTCAAAACATCACGTCAATGTCTTGAAAAGTCTCTTTGGAGTGTGAATCCGTAAATGAGGCATATCTGTCAATGTCTTCAAAGACACGAACTCCACAACAAAGAGGAGGAAGAAAAGATCTAACAAATCGAAAAAGAGTCTTGAAGCAAACATTGGCGCGATACTGCGGCATCGAACCCGAACTAGAAACTCTTAGGGGGGAAGGCCCGTTCTCACTTCCTCTGACGCATCTCATCTTCTTAGCCGCCTCGGTATTTCCACAAGTTCTCTCACGACCCTTCGACGCAACGATGGGAGTGGCACTAATAGTGCATAACCCCAAGACAATTTCTCTCTTGGCCGTAGGAGGAGGCATCGACTTAGGAGCTTGTTCAGTATTGGCAACATAAACCGGAGTCATAGAAGAACCTGTCGGCTGTTCCGAAATCTCTGCTGCTGTTACTCCACCTTGATAGGAAGATGGCAACTCGGCAGCAGGGTCCAAGTAAGTCGAAATGGACGGAGCTCCCCGCCTCAGCATCACGGAGAGTCAGCTCCTCCCAAAAGGCAAGTTACTTCGCTACGTAAGTCGAAATGCCACCGGGAGCAAGAGATTTTGACGTACTAGCATGGAGGGCAGCGCCCATCCCAGCTTCATTGGTTCTTTGCTCATCATGATAGGAAGTCATCTTGATTCGAAAAAATCCCTCAAGAAAGAAAAGATGAAAAGTTAGAGAAGTGTAGAATGAATGAGGGATGAAAGTCCTATACTAATAGAATTTTTTATGCAATTAAAATAATCGACAAAATATTTGTGATTGTTTCGCAAAAACATTCCTGGCCGTAGATTCCAATGAATTGCACATCACTCGCTCGCAAGAGTCGCACTCGAAACTTACGATATGAGAGGCTAACTGTTGGAGTCAAAAAATTGTAATCTTGTAGAGAATCAGCTTTGGAACGACGAAGAACCCCGAACACTATCTAGTGGCCCATGGGCGACTAGACACAGAACATTATCTAAACTCCCATGGGTGACTAGACATGAAAAATTGTCTAGTCGCCCATGGGCGACTATATAATCAACGTCTAGTTGCTCATGGGCGACTAGACAAGCAACATTGTCTAGTCGCTCATGGGCAACTTAGACACGTAAAGTGTCTAATCGCCCATGGGAGACTAGACCACACATCTTCATCACTCTCTCCTTCAGTTCTTTGCTAAGACGTCTCTTGTTTCATCTTGAATGGAGTTTCTGTTGAAGTTTTAAGATAAAAATCGTAAAAACTTGGTTTCTTGCTGAAATTTCAAGTCAATCGCGTAAAATGACAACGTTTAACATAAACACCAATGTTGTCTTGATTACATGATTGGTTTATTATTTTGTGGAACCAACATCGTGTAAACGTATGAAGGACGATTTCTCCGAAAGAAATCGTAAAAATCGCTAAAATCGCAAAACGGCCCGAAAGGATCAAAAACGCGATAAAGGCCCACTTACGGTTTTAGACGAGAACGAGCCTGATTGCAATGACGGTCTATCGGATTTCCACAGAGGATAAATGGAAAAGAACATAATTGTCAAGTTTCAAGATAATTATGGAAAATCAAGAAGATAAGAAAGATTTGCACGAAAGATAAACTCGAATCGGGGCAAGAAAAGGAAACACGACCGACCTTGGAGACTTATATAAGAGGAACCAAGACAAAGATCAAAGGGATTCAAAAATTAAGTTTAGGGAGAAATTATTGTTAGGTTTAAGAGAACTTAGGATCTAGGCGGCTACACCAGCGAGTTTATACTTAGAACATTTTACTGTTTTGTTTCTTCTTTTCTCCACTGTTGACGGATTTTTGTCCATCTTGTTTTTGGCGAATCTCTATAACTTTACTTCATCTTAATCAATAAAATGCCTTTGTGCAATCTCTTTCAATATCTTGTTATTGTCTCATTTCCGTATTTGTGTGTTTACGCAGGGAATCCGGGACCTCAAGGAAAGTTAGGGTTTCTTAGCTTTCCTCTTATTACTAAAATCGACAGTGCGAATTTCGGTTCCCACACTTCTCCTTTGGGTTTTTGCTCTTGATGTGTCTGAATTTCTGTATAATGCAGCTATCATCTCCTCAACTTGATGTTTCTTGTAAACCTCAGGTTCTGGCCGATAAGCTGTTGTAGGAAGAATTCCAGACATCTCAAAACATTCATCATACACTGGTAGACTTAAATAACAACCTCCCTGACTATATGTCATCTTAAGTATTGCTTCCATATCTTCTTTTGAAATTGATGATCCTTCCATCAATAGCATGCACATTGCCATCTTCATATTTGTATACTTCATGCTCATCTAGTGCTATTACACTGACTTTTATTATAGGTGGAATGAAAAATTAAATCAAGAAAGTCTCTCGATAATCTGGTGTTGCGAGGGTGTCGATCAACGCTAGTGGAAGAGTGCCAAACGATGATGAAGGTTGGGTGTTAATCAATGCCCCACCATCATCTTCGCGTTCAGCGCCAGAATCCGAGTAACAAACTGCCACAAATCTTGGATCATCCCCTATCTTATTGTAGGGCGTTTTCCCCTTGACAAGTTATACAAGGTCATAGAAATCAGTCTTACTAACGAGTGAGACATACAACATGTTTGTCTTCATGTCATAAACAGCTCCTACGGTAGCCATGAAGGCTCTTCCAAGTAATAGAGAAGAATTCCAGTCTATCTGAATATCCATGACATGAAAATTCACTGGAAGTAGTGAATTACCGATTTGTACTTGAAGGTTTCTGAAAATCCCTCCTGAATTCACCTTGGAACAATCCACAAAGGTGAATGGGTCACTAGAAGGTTCTATTTTAAAATTCAGCTGCTCAGCCACCCCCTGGGAATAATATTGACTTAAGAACACGTATCGCAGAGCACATTAGGGTAGTTGTGACCTCCAATCATGCAGGGTACCACGGACTTCCTAGGGTCACTTTTCTTCTTCAATGTAATCCTCTGCTTCATCTTCTCTCTAGTCTGATGAAACATAAGCTCAATTTTTTCTTCTGTCTCTTTGCTCTCTCTGAAAAATATCCAGATTCTATGGAGCAATAAGCATCATCGAATGGCATGTCCACTAGTATCCTTAACATCCTCTTGGTGAAATTATCCATCTCTTCCTCATTAGCCTCTTTTCTTATATGCTTATGAAGTTTGTCCCTCTGTAGCCTGCTCAATAATCATAGGCTCTGATGCATCTTCGGGTTGCTTATTGGTGTCCAATGCTCGGTTTGTTGATGTCTAAAACGAGTTTCTTAAAGCATTTAGTCAGTTTACGTTAATACTTGGTAATCGCAATCGGTAAGCCACTGGTGGGTGTCGATCGATGACAATGGTAGGGTGTCGATCGGCAAAAATGGTAGGGTGTCGATCGGCGACATTGATACGGGTTCGTTCGGCGACAACGGTAGGTTGTCGATCGATGCTTGCTGTTTCACAAGATCATATGGATTTAGTTGGGGTGTCAACCCGTGCTCAGCGGTTGGTATCGATCGACACCATTGCAAACTGCCAAAGGACATGGAACTTTCATATTGAAGGTCTCCTTCTTGGAGTTTATCCTCCTTCACCACTTGCCAGAAATCATCATCCATGAGAAACTCACGTGGTGGTTCTATCCATCCTCTCATTTTCCTTTAATCAATGCCTCATGTCTCTTCACCTCTTCACTAGTTTGAACCACTTGAGTTTCCAAGTTCTTCACATGGGTGCTGAGAGCTTCAAACTTGACATTCATGTTTGTCTATACTACATCTATCTTCCAATTGAAATCCACTATAAGTTTTTACTGACCCTCAAGAACCTGGTCAATCATGCTTTTATCTTGTTTTTTAGTTGTTGGTGGAGTATTATGGTCAAAAGAACTTTCATAGCTCATGTTGATTGATGTTATTATTGTTGGGTCTCTGGTACTACAAACTTTGGTTGTAATTACTCCTTTGACCATGCCCATAAGAGTTTCTTCTTCCACTCTGGTTCCCATACTTCATAAAACCAATGCCACTAATGTATTTCACATTCTTTTCGTCGCCCTTATCACTGGCGGTATCAACAGCTTCCACATCTTATGCAAAGGTCACATTCTTCTTGAAGAGATTATGAACACTGTCCAACTTGACCTTAACTTCATTTTTTCGCTCCTTTCCCAAGCTAGCAGCGGGTTTCTTCCTCTCCAAATCAGTGTTCTTGGTGCTATTGCTAGATGTGAAGTTCTCAATAAGTCTCACAACTTCTTCTAGATTCCTAGTATTGAAATTTCCTCACTAGCAGTGTCTAGAGCAATCTGGTAAACCAAAGTGATATCTCTGAAGAAGGTACTAAGCATATGTACCTCTTGAATCCATGGTGTGGACAGTCTCTATAATATGACTTGAATCTGATCCTGGAGCTTTGGAAAGACTCTGCAGGCTCATGTGTGAATGTAGAAATTATGTTCCTTAAGTTTTCAGATCGCACATCATCAAAAAAATTATGCAAGAAGGCATTTTTGATGTTAGTCCCGGATATAAGAGATCTTTGTGGTAACTGCTTAATTAAGCCAATACAAAGAATCTCCATCAAGTGAGTACTTGAAGAAATTATGCAAGAAGGCATTTTGATGTTAGTCCCGGATATAAGAGATCTTGTGGTAACTGCTTAATTAAGCCCAATACAAGCATCTCCATCAAGTGAGTACTTGAAGAGCTTACAGAGAAGGTAGTGCACATGTATTCTGTTGGCTTTGATAGCAGAAACTAGATCCCCGAAGCGCTCAAGATGATGAATTCGGATGCTAATGTGGGTGGCCATGGTAAGTTGCATGTCCCACAACTGTATAATATCCACGCTTCAGCTCGAAATCGTGCCTCTAGAAAGTAGGAAGACGAATAGCAGATATGTTGGCGTAGTATTGATCCGGACGATTGTAATCAGCCAGTGTTCTGGGTCGAGCAGCCTGGACATTCTCACTATTAGTAGCTTCTAGAGCAGCTACTTCTGGATAAGGGATTTCAGCCCCCTAATCATCAGTTCTCTGGCCTGCTTCATTACGCAAATAACCCTCATGGTCATGAAGGTCTCCATTCTTATCCCTCGTTAGTATAAGAGTGGCAACCAAGTTTTCTGCTTGTGGGTTGGTATTGATCGACAAAGATGAGTTTTTGTTGATCATTCCTCGTTCACAAGAAGTGTCGATCGACACCCGATCGACGAACATGTGATGGTGTCGATCAACGCTTTTTGCTTCTCTTTCTGGATTGTGTGTTCTAAACATGCAAGCTCTAAGAATACAAGAATTTTTTCCTTGTTGCTTTGGTTACTACTAAGAATGCACTTGAAAGAAAAAAACTTATTAATCAAGTATATGGTGAATCCAATGCTCCCTGGAAACGGCCCCAAATTTGATATATGCTTAAAGTAGAAGCCACTTGTCTCTCAAATAAGAGGTTAGTTGTATTACTTAGAGATCAAATCCACAGAGAGTGAAAACACCCAATAGACTAGAGATATTGAGACTAAGCTAGTCAATAATTTATAAACCAGTAAAAAGTCTTAAACAATTAAGCAGTTGGATTGTAAACGATATGATGAAATAGATAGACTTAGTGTTTTAGGCAATAAAATTATGATGTATAGATGCTAAGGATATATGCTAAGCCATCCTAGAACTCGAATGCAAAAGTAAGATATCCAGTTCACGCTGGAGTTAATCAGACGACTAAGTCTTTGTTCCAGCTGTCGCATGCCAACAAGGATCAAGCGTCGATCGATACTATGGGATGAGTATTGATCGATGCTAATTTAGACAAGGATTAACTTCCTAATCCATATGTTCACTAAGTTATTCTAGATCAGCTCTCGCGTGCACCTAACAACCAATATAAGCATAATTAATATCAAGAGTTGAACATACTATCGCAGTTGTCAATTATCCTAAGTTCATGATTCTAGTTAGCTACTCTAGTATACAAGTAGCAAGTATTATACTCTAGCAGTTCTATATCTCAGCAATTGATATAAACCCTAATAAAACCCTAAGTCTAATAAGAGAAGCTATTCAGACATGATTAGGCAAATAATAACAAAAATCTGAATAGAATGCATAGATAGATTGAGTAATAAAATTGGAGTTCCAAACAAATCTCTGAAGGAATCTTGATCTTCTCTCCAAACAAATAACTAAATGCTTCTAACAATGTTGGAATAGTTTGTGGGTTGTTTCTAGGTTGTGTGTTGCCCAAACAATAGAAAGCACACAGAAATAATAGGTATAAGTCGGCTAAGGGCAGTCTTGTAAATATGTGGATCTTCTGGGCTTGAATCGGTCTTAACTTTAAGTCGGTCCGTCTATGCGTGCGGGTATCGATCGGCACCAAAGGGTTGGTTTCTATCTACACTTCTTCTTGATTTCAACTCTGACAACAGCTACGAGTTTCCACATCTTTAAGTTCCAAAAATACTCTATAATCTCTACATTTTTCCAAAACATATCTAGACCTGAAAACACTCTAAAATAGATTTCAAACGCCTATATTAAACTCTAAAAGTACATATACAATGAGTATAAACTGGTAAAATCCATAGTATATCAATTATCCTTTTCAGTATCTTCAAATATTCGAACATCAGATCCATATGGAAACATAAGTATAAAACTCTAAAGTATTGTAGTATCTGTCTTCATTGACCACCATCAAATCATCAATAATATGTCAGTTAGTTAAAAACTTTCGCTAAAGTAAAAATGAAAAATGAGTCATTATATGATAAAAACAAACATGTATATACACAAATGATGGATACACATTATTTTAAATACATAATGATGAATAAATTTATTGTAAATTTATATTGTATGGTATTTAAGTGTGTAAAATTTGAAATGCAGAATTCACATTCATATTGTAGTCTCTAGCATTTCAAATATTCAAAATTTTATTTCATTGATGTTGTAGCCAAATGAAACATCTATATGAAAATATTCAAAATAACAATATTTAAATATTTGCATCCAAATATAACATTTAAATACAAAATGAAGGGATTATATAATGTTGTAATTTAAAATCTAAGTTCTAATCAAAATGAGTTAAATTCTTATAAACTAAACCTTACATCCACATCCTATAATGATGAAAGCATATATTCATAATTGTTTGGAAAGGCATTCCTCTTCATACAAAATGCTTATAAATTACTTCTTATTAATTCAATAGACACATACAAAAAACACAACATAATAACGGATCTCGGCTGTTTCAGTTCAACCACAAGGGAGACTCTCATACACTCCTTGTGGCATTGGATCATCCAATTTCTTTTTTGCATCAATCTCTCTGGCGTATCTCACAAGAAACATGTTACCACTCATCGTCCTTTGACGAGTGTATTTGACGGCTGAATCCATAATGGGCACTACAATCATGACACTGATCAAGGCCTATGTTTGTTGATGAGTGATCAGTCTCTACCTTCCTTACGAATCGGGCTGATCCCTTACGAATCGAGTTTCTCAGTCGGGCCATTTCCTTACGAATCGAGTTCCCTTAGTAATCGAGTCTCTGCCTTACAAGTATTCGTGTTCTGTTGCTTTTCGAACGTCGTGTGGCCATTAATATAGCCTATTTATTACCAGTTTTAGGCTATGTTCAAGGCTCTATTTAGGGTCTATTATGTGTGTCTAGGATATTTTTAAGAGTATTTACAGGTCTAGGGATGTTTTAGAGATAAATGGAGATACTTGGAGCTTTTGGAGAATTTAGAGGAGAAGAATCCGCAGCTGG